>CM021104.1:178101270-178404047 GCA_007115665.2 Sequoiadendron giganteum | reverse complement strand
TATACCCTCTTAATCCCTCAACCCTCAACCCCAACCCTTAAACCCTAATCCCCTATGCCCTCTGCACCTGAACCCCAAACCTCAACCTCAACCCTGTCCTTCTACCCTTATACCCTCTTAATCCCCTGAACCTCAACCTCAACCCCAAACCCTAATCCCTCAACCACTCATACCTCTTAATCCCTCAAACCCTAAACCCTAATCCCTAAAACCCCTATATATCCTCTTAATCCCTCACAACCTCAACCTTAATCCTTCCAACCCTAATCCCTCTACCCCTATACCCTCTTAATCCTTGAACCCTCAGCCCTTCAACCCTAATCCCTCTACCCCTATACCCTCTTAATCCTTGAACCCTCAACCCTTAAACCCTAATCCCTCAACCCCTATACCCTCTTAGTCCCTGAACCCTGAACCCTTCAACCCTAATCCCTATACCCCTATACCTTCTTAATCCTTGAACCCTCAACCCTCAACCCTTAAACCCTAATCCCTCAACCCCTATATCCTCTTAATCCCTAAACCCTAAACCCTGAACCCTTCAACCCTAATCCCTCTACCCCTATACCCTCTTAATCCCTGAACCCTCAACCCTTCAACCCCAATCCCTCTACCCCTATACCCTCTTAATCCTTAAATCCTCAACCCTCAACCCTTAAACCCTAATCCCTAAACCCCTATACCCTCTTAATCCTTGAACCCTCAACCCTTAAACCCTAATCCCTAAACTCCTATACCCTCTAAATCCCTAGACTCTCAACCCTCAACCCTTCAACCCTAATCCCTCTACCCCTATACCTTCTTAATCCTTGAACCCTCAACCCTCAACCCTTAAGCCCTAATCCTTGAACCCTCAACTCTTAAACCCTAATCCCTCAACCCCTATACCCTCTTAATCCTTGAACCCTCAACCCTCAAACCTTCAAACCTTCAACCCTAATCCCTCTACCCCTATATCCTCTTAATCCTTGAACCCTCAACCCTCAACCCTTAAACCCTAATCCATCAACCCCTATACCCTCTTAATCCCTCAACCCTCAACCCTCAACACTTAAACTTCAATCCCTCAACCCCTATACCCTCTGAATCCCTCAACCATCAACCCTTAAACCCTAATCCCTCAGCCCCTATAACCTCTACCCTATAACCTATTAATCCCTCATCCCTAAACCCTAAGCCCTTAAACCCTAACCCGTATACCCTCTACCCTCTACCGTCAATCCTCTACCCTCTACCCTCAACCCTAATCCCCCAACCCTTAAACCCACTTAGTAAACTCTCTACCCTAATCCCTCAACCCTCTTGACTCTTAAACCCTCAACCCTTAAACCCTTAAACACTCAACCCTAAACCCTCGACCCCCAACGCTAGCCCCTTAAACCCTAAACTGTTAAACCCTCTACCCTCAACCCAATACTCTCTACCTTAAACCCTAATCCCTCAACCCTTATACCATGAAATCCAAGAAAACTCTCTACCCTAATCCCTAAAAACTCAACCCTTAGTCTCTCAACCCCTACAACCTCTACCCTATATATTGGACCCTCAACCCTATTCCCTCGACCCTATACTTAAACCCTCTACCCTTTACCCTATACATTAAATGCTCAACCCTCAACCCTCAACCCTTAATCCCTCAACCCTCAATCCTTAAACCCTAAACCCTCTACCCCTTACATTAAAACTTGAACCTAATCCTTCAACCATATACCCTCAAAACTATACCCTAAACCCTCTACCCTTAACCTTAAACCCTTAACCCCAAACCCTTCAACCCTAAACCCTTAAACCTTCTACCCTATACCCTCAACCAAATACCCTCTACCATCGACCCTATTCCCTCAACCCTCAAACCTTAAACCCTAATACCCTAGAAACCATCAACCCTATAGGTCCTCCACCCTAATCCCTCAACCCTCAACCCTCAACCCCTATCACCTTCTCTCTATCTATACATCTCACCTCTCCCTCCTTCCCTCCCTCCTACCCTCTCTAATTGTCTCTATCTACCATATCCCTCTTTTTGTGTACCTCTCGTTCAATCAATCCCTACCACCCTCTCTCGCGCCCTCTATCAATCTCACTTTATATCCCTCCCACTCCATCCCACTCTCTCCCACTACCTCTCTCTCCCTCTCTCTCATGTCTCTCCTTCCCACCCCCTCTCTCTCAGGTCTCTCCCTTTGGAAACCTACCTAGGTAACTCTCTCTTTTTCTCTCCCCCCTCTCTCTATCTATCCCTCCAACCCTACCTAGATAAGTCCCTCTCACTCCACCCCCCTCTTTCTCTACCTCTATCAGGTCACTCCCTCCCACACCCTCTCCCTCTCTTAGGTCTCCCACTCACACTCCCTCTCTCTCACACTCCCTCTCTCTCCCACTCCCTCTCTCTCACACTCTATGTCTCTCCCACTCCCTCCCTCTCACACTCCATCTCTCTCACACTCCCTCTCACTACCTATCTCTCAAGTCTCTCCCTCTCACCCACCTCACACTCTCAAGTCTCTCCCTTTGGCACCCTACCTACATAACTCTCTCTTTCTCTCCATCTCTCTCTCTCCTCCCTCTCTCTCTCCCTCTCCCTCAATTATCTCTCTCCCACCGCCCCTCTCTCTCTCCCTCTCCCTCAATTCTCTCTCTCCCACCCCCCTCTCTCTCTCTCCCTCCCTCTATCCCTCCCACCCTACCTAGCTAAGTCCCCCTCACTCCAACCCCTTCTCTCCCACTCCCTCTCTCTTAAACTCTCACTTCCACCCCCTCTCCATCTCTCTAGACTCTCTCTCTCTCTAAATTCTCCCTACGTCTAAAGACATACATAAATGCATACATACAAGCATAATACATATGTACATATAATCTTACATCCATACGAGCATACATACATACATGACATACATGTACATACAAATATATCAGCATACATTAAATATATTGGCATTTAACATAAAGGAAGACATAACGCGAGCGCATTATAACGCGCTCGCATTATGTCCTAGTTGACATGTTCCCTGTAGAAGCAAAAACCATGTGAAAAGTGAGATATAATGTGAGTGCGTTATATCTTGATTTGGGAATTCCAGATCCTTAGGCTTGGTATTTTCCTTGTAATACCAACCCAAAGGCTTGGAGGGCATTCCCAATGACCAGAGACATGTTTTTAAAAAATCCACCATATTTCTCATAATCGAGTTCGTGCTCACCGTCAGGATTGCACGTTGTTCAATATCGAAAAAATCAAACACATGGGTAATGTTGGGTTATCTCTTAGCTATCCAACGATGGAATTTTTTTCACTTTCTAAAAATGTTGTCTTTCATCCATAATTAATTTTATCTGAATGTCTTTTTTTTGCCAAAAAATAGTGTTTGGTATTTTTTTCGTTATAAATTAACCGTTCATCAATTTTTCAAATAAATTACATTTTTAGAAACTAGACTCCATTCTACAAAATTAAAAAATTAAAAATAAAAAAAATCAATTAGTTTCCAAAATTTATAGGGGTAGCATGGCCAAAATTCTATTTTTCAAGAAATGTCCACTTCACAAATTAGTAAAAAAATCAAATATTCATTAAAAAATTATCAAAAAAATCATGCATCAACTACATACTGTTAGCTAACTTCTGACTATTGCGATTTTAAAAATACTAAATTTTTTTTCACCGTATGAGGGTTGTACAAGAGTTGCTATGTTATTTTTTTCTGACAAAAACAACACCAATTTGTGTACATCCCTGGTTTGAACCCCTTAATCTCAACCATTTTCAAAATAAATTAGTATTTTAGAAAGTAGACTCGGAGCACTTGAATCTTTCTTTTAGTTCCATCTCAAAATTTTGAGTCTAAGTATCCTCAATTTCACGTCTAAGGTCAGTATTTCCTAATTTTAGAAAAAAAGTTGTCCACTTAAGTCCCCTTTTTGGGAACCATCTTGGTTCACTTACCCGTCTCTCATTTATAGATTTCCAAAATGGAAGACAGAGTGGAAATGAGCAATGTGGGATCATTCAACATCCAATGGCCAAATGCCACTTGTCAAGATGTGAATGGTTGAGGAATGAGCACATTTTGGTCAATGTGCATGATAAATGCTATGAGATTCAAATTTGAAATTTGAATCTCACATGTTGGAGGGAGAAGGAAATGGAGTTAATGTCACTTGGCTCAAGGCTAAGGACATGTAAGAGACATTAAATGTCTTGTTGGAAGGACTAAGCCCATTTGAATTTGAATTCAAATTTGAGGGAATATTCCTCTTTTATGCCATGTGAGGGAAAATAGATGAATTAATAAATCAATTAAATTGATTTATTGGTGCAACTTGCAAAATCTAGAGGATTTTAGTGATTGAGATTAAATTAATCAAGGTTTGATCAATTTAATGAGGGATTAGATGATTTGACAATTTTGACTTAAATTGATGAATTGATTTAAATCAGAACTGAGAGGAAATGATTAATTAAATAAATAATATTGATTTATTTAACTAAGTGAAAAAATGTTAGATTAAATCAAATAAGGTTTAATTTATTTAATTTAATAAGAGGAATTTAGAGACTTTAATCAAATAAAAAGATTTATTTAATTAAACAGAAACATAAGGTTAATTAAATTAAATTGATTAATTTAATGAATGGAGGAGAAAGACTTAATCAAATAAACAATGATTTATTAAATTAAGGGACAAAATATGATGAAAAGATGAGAGTATGATTCTAGAGGAAATGTTGTTAGTAATCAGGATCAAGTGTGCCGAACCGAATTGTACATTTTCCATGTCTATAATGAGATTAATTAATCATAACTAAATACACACAATCAATGAAATGCATTACATCTAATGAAGGAGAAATAATCAAAAAAACTATTATAATCTTGCATTTGAAATCATTCTATTTTCCTCTATTCTTGGTGATTCCTCAATTCGTGCTCTCAGAATTATTCGTTACACATGAATGTGTGAAATGGAAACCCAAGAAATGAGCAACTATTATGTAATGCAAACTACAATTCCTACATCATTATGTTTTTGTGTTTTTGAAGATAAATGTTGAATGATTTATGATGGAGTGTTGTTGTGATTGAGATGATGCTAAAACTAGTAATGCAAATCTAATAATGATGCTTTATAAAAGATGCAAGAACTAAAATGCTAAAATAAAAACTGCCATAATATCTCTAAATGAACTAAAATGCTAAAATGCAAACTACAATGTTCTCCAAAATGCCTTCAAATTACAATGAGATTTTTGCAGCATAAACTTGTCAAATTCTCCTGATGAAAAGCTGTAGAAATGTGTTCTATTTATAGAATTTTCCAAGCTAAGAATAATGTGGTAGTGATGAACGGTCAAGATTGTGATCCTGAGGCATCAATGATTGAGCACAAAGAGGTTGGAGAGAATCATGGAGGTGGTTCCCTGCAAGAGAACATTTTTCCAAGTGTTGAAGGGAATCGAAGGAAACAAGAAGCCATTTGTCCAGGGTGGTTTCAAATTTGTTACAGGTTTGTTGAGGAGAATCTCATTTTAGAAATTAGAAAATTCAATTTCATGTGACACATGGTGAGATGGTAGGTGAGGTGGCAATTTGAATTAAAAATCCAAGTTTAAATGAAAGAGGGAAAATTAACTAAATGACAAATTAGTTAATTTGTTCATCTAATTAATTTAGGAAGAAAATGATTTTGAGAAAGAAGAATATTTATAAATGAACTGTATAAGTAAATTTGGCAATTTATTTATACATAGAGGATTTAAGATTTTACTAATTAAATAATAAGTATTTAATTAATTTATGCTCAGACCATTTTTAAGTGCATACATTTTACCCCTCTTTGAAGTGATGTGCGTAGATGCATTGCCTCAAAGAATAATTTTTTAGACTGTGATGATAAAAATTATGACATGCCCCAAATGCTGATTTTTTGGTGATGATGAATGGATGCCCGCTCGGGAGATAAATCAGGAATTTTTGAATTTTTTATAATTTTAAAATTTTTGGAAAAATTTACTGATTAAATGTTTTTTCACTGATATGTTGATGATCCTCAAATTTGATAAGGATGACTTGATTTATCTCCCGAAAAATGATAATAGTCTAGCCACATTGGTGATTAATTAATTAAAGCCCATTTTGAAAAATTAAATAAATGCCACCATAATTACCCCTTAATTAACCCTTAAAAGGTCAAAAATGGTAAAAGAGAGCTCATTTGTAACTTGTGTATTATGAGAATTGAGAGCTTGAAGAGCCAAGATGGATAGGATCTCATGCCACACTCACATATTCGAGCGAGTTCGCCACCAATAGTGTCCAACCACATACGGACCTCCGTTATGTACCCCTAGAACCGCCTTTTTTTCAATTTAAATTTAAAATTTTCCCACTTTTTATCTTTTTAAAACTTAGTTTTAAACGTGTTTTAGCACATAGGAGTAGGTTTTTGGTGCATCTAGAACCCGATATAGCACATAGAGTTGTTGTATTAGTGTATAGGGTTAGGTATAGGTCCTAAAATAGATTAATGCATCAGGTCTCCGCTTTAGTGCATTGGGTTACTGAAAGCGCATATGGTTTCTAGCACATAGATGGGATAAAGTAGTGCATTAGGTAGTTCAATTAGCGTATTTGGGAAATGACGCATTGAGAACCTGTTCTGACTCATAAAGCCCATTTTCTAGTGCATCCCATAACTGGCACATAGAAGGCTTGTTCTAGCGCATCTGATAAATTTTCTAGCACATATGGTAGATTAGCACATAGAAACTTTGTTTTAGTGCATTGAGCCAAACTTGATGATTTTGAGAAATTTCTCCTATATTTTTATTGTTGATGATCATGTCAGCTGATGATAGGATGATGTTGATTGATAGGTTGATGATCATCCTCATGATAGGCGAGGAACAATGATAGGATAGATAAATTGATTGATTGATTGATTGACTGGACCTCATGACAAATGAGGGTCAGAGATAGGTTGATTGATGTTGATCGATATCATGACAAATAAGAGTCGAAAGTAGGATAGCTGCTCCTTGAGATTTGATGAAAATATCACGAGAGCTAATTTGATTTATTGATATGTTGATTGATAGGTTGATTTGATTGATGTGCTGACTTGATTCTTTAATTTGATCATAGGAGGGTGGCTTAGGGAATTTATAGGTTTGAGAGTGCTTTCCTCAGACATGGGACATGATCCCATAACTTACCCCAGTAGACCTAGCCATTATTGATTAGTCTAGACTTAGTTCATTGATTGATATGCCCCAGTACTAGATTAATCGGGGGATGTTGAAGACACTTGTAGAGCGGTGGCATAGTGACCACAAAACCTTCCATTTGGTGACTAGAGAGATGATAGTTCCCCCGAGGATGTATATTGTATTTTGAGGATACTAGTCATGGGGGATCTGGTGGTATATGATCATGAGGAACAGGGGGACATATGCTATTTATTGGGTTTGAGATTCCTTGGTGGGAGTTGGTTGCTTCCCAACGGCCCTTGCCATGTGTATTAGTAGGATTATTTGGAGGTTTAATCTACCCCAACCATAGGTTGAAGGTCTTTTCAGTTGGCTGAGGTTAGATTCTAGAGAGTATGATTGCACATGACACTAAATATGCTTGTGGTTTGTGCATGCTTGCACATCTATATCATGATCTTCATCAAGCTGTATATCTTTAGGCTATCAGTCTCACAACATGATGTACCTTATTACAACTCTAGGCCTAGGATCATATAGTTGCTACATGGACAGTGGGAGGTAGGGCTCGACTAATAGGATGACCATTTGTTTTTGGTTACACAGGACCACTTGTCCAGCATAAGAAGTGTAAGTTATAGTATTGGAGGAGGGTCCTTGATGACCTGGATATAGTTATATGGTGGCCATATCTTGATTGTGAGGTATGGCTAGAGGATGATATTGAGATGCCATATATATTTTGCAGTAAATATCTCATCGGAAGGGCACCATATGTTATTGAGAGGTTTTTTTTTGGTTGAATGTATAGGTAGTACGACAACGTTGAGGGTATGCCATAGGGGGTGGCACATTATGCCAGGTGAAGGCATGATATTCTAGAGTGAGGGCCTACCCTAGATTATGATGTAACTTGTGTGGAGTACTATGGCTTACAACTGATTTTGTGGTAGTACCATAGGGAGATTATTGATGCATAGATGATAGAAGACTATGCAGAGTATTTTCATACACATCCATTTTCATGGATCTCCTATCCTCATGAGCCTGCACCTATTTTAGAGGTTGGGAGGAGGGTGGTATAGGTGGTGTGGAGGAGGAGAGGTGATTGTGTTGAGGAGGAGGTGGGAGATGATTGGGGGGATGATGGAGGAGACGGAAGTGGGGATGGTGGAGGTGGATGGAGAGATGTGCCTAATTTTGGGCCCGTACCAAGGAGGAGGAGATCAGCTCCTACCGGCCAGTGACCACTGATTCAGAGGATTCCCTCCCAGAGGAAAAGACACAGATAGTTGCGTTTCAGGTTCAAGTATAGAGTTTATAGGGGTTGGTATAGGCACTGCAAGCATAGTTAGCCCAGGCCCAGTTACTGGCATAGGTACTAGCATAGGGGAAGATAGTACAGTTGCAGGCACATGTATCCACCCTTATTTCTAAGAGAGATGCCACCCAAAGATAGGGAGAGCAGGCAGTGGTAGTGATAGATAGGATCCAAATAGTTGCCGAGGGTGCCGAGATATTTGACCTAGTCCAAGAGCTGAGAGAGTCCACCAAGGCGGCAAAGTATTATAAGGGTAGGTACTATTAGTCCATACCAGTAGAGCAGAGAGTCATCTATGCTTGATCCAGATCTGGTCGCTCTCAGTCCCATACTACCAGCAGGGGTGTCACACAACCACTCCCAGGGGGCCCACCAGGAGGAGCCCCACTAGGAGAAAAACCATCAGGGATAGGCAGAGTTAGGGAGAGGCCTACGACCTCTAGGGGTAGTACCACAAGATCTCATGGTCATTCCTGATATATTGTATCCTAATTCAGAGACTTGGCTTTTGCCACATTTTTGATGTTGTATCTCTTTCCATTTAGTATCATTGTACACTTGACATTTTATTTTGAGTTTATATATGATATGCAACGATGATTGATGATCTCTATGTGTTGATGCTTTTATGATGAATGGATGAGATGGATGAATTTAATTTATGTCCTATGTGATTATGTCATGTTCGATGTGATTATGTTATGTTTCATGTATGTATGTCTTAATGAGATGTTGATGTTGTGTTTTTATGTGTTTATGAATGATGTATTTATGATGATGAATGAGATGGATGTGATATATGTAAATGAGATTATATGCATTGTATTTTTGTAAATTTTCAAATGTATATATCAGTGTATGGATGAATGAATGTGAAAATGGTTTATTATGGAATGAAAATGTATGATTTTATGCATGAATATGGATGATGGATGTATGGTTTATGAATTCCAAATGTATGATAATTGGATGAATGACTTTTGATTATGTGCAGATGTATGAATTTATGGTAATGCTTTCTTTTTGGATTTTTTATGATACAAATATATGACCTAAATGCATGGATGATTGTGTAGATGAGTCATGATTATGAATGATTCTTATGTATGGATGGATGATAAATGTAAATGCATATATGATTTTATGTTATGCCCCAATGTGACATGGATTATGCTTCTATATGAAATGGATGTTATTATGCAAATGGAATGCAATGTGCCTTTCTCCATGTTTTTGGTACTTTTCTAATGCACATAGATGACCTAAATCTATTAATGCGAATGAATTATGGTGATGATGCAATGTTATTGTGAATGATGAATCGATATATGGATGGATTTATTATGGAAAATGCTTTATTTTTGTGAGGTTTTCATGATGCAAATATTATGATGAATGAATGGATGAATGATACATACTATGATAATGCTTTCTAATGGTATGAAAATTTCGATACAAATAATTTTTTTTTTTTGTTATGTTAAGTGTACTCAACCTTATAGTGATAGATAACATCATGTTGACAGTTATTAGCCTTGGAAAAATCTAGAATGCAAATGTAGGACTAAAATTAATGAAATACTATCTATGTAATATTGCAATCTGATTCATTATGCTTATTATCATCATTGAGTGTTCTATTATTTTGAAATATGGTACAAAAATCAATGGTACAATTCGACCATGATGACTTGAGTACAACTTCCATACAAATTCCTTTGGGGTTTGGTAATGTAAGATAACACAATCATCTAGGCATAATTAGACCAAGATGACCTGAGTATCACTTGTATAAACAAACAAGAGTTAACCATGTTCCCATGCAAATTCAGAATGTCATCAATGATACTTTGTAGAGAATGTCCCACGATAATTTGCACAGTAATAATGATTGAATCATAGACAACAAATAAAGAAAAATACCATTCTCAATCATAGCCCCTCTAGTTTTTGACATCATCGAGGTACTCCAGAGAAATAATAACAATCAAGATGCATTAATTGAACATTTGTGCTAAAGTGATCCAACCATGATTTAGAAGATAATCCTTCACTGTGAGTTGATTTGATTTGTCTTGATGTTTGATTTCATTTGCATGATTGATTGGTTGATTGGTTAATGTTCGATGTTTAGTTTGGATAGCCACAATGATTTTTTCTTTTTCCAAGGTTGTGTTGGTGTTTGGTTGCTTGTTGTTTTTAAACTCAATGGTTATTTGCCCCCAGTGAGTTTAGGATTTTTCCCCCAGTGAGAACAAACCATATTTTATTATGGATATGTACAATGAAGACCAATCCAAGGTGGGACACGACCACAACAACTGGATATGGACCCCAAGCTTGTTGCATGATATGCATGAATGCGTAGTGAAGCATACAGTCAACACATGCTCAAATAGATGGAGAAGTCAACTTATCACAAATAACACCAGTTTACCAGGATTTCACGATTTGTTTTTATTGCACTTTTCAAGTTTTATGATTTTTTTGCTATTACCAAGATGCCTGTTTGCCAAGTTTTCATCAAGGCAACCATTTTTTGATTATTTTTTTTGTATTTTCTTTTTTTCTGATTTTTAGGACTTTTTCAAGACTTTTTTTGCTTTTTAGGATTTTTTTCAAGACTTTTTCTACTTTTTAGGATTTTTTCAAAACTTTTTCTACATTTTAAGGATTGTTTTAGGACTTTTTCAGCTTTTAGGATTTATTCAAGACTTTTTAGGATTTTTTAAGGACTTTTAAGCATGCACCGGATGCATTATGTATATAAATTCTTCAGATGAAGGTTGTTCATAGGTTCTTCAAATAGATCCCCCTCTAGTGTCGATAGCTGATATGCCCTTGATCCAAAGACTAATACAACAACAAAAGGACCTAACCAATTTGGCTCAAATTCTCATTCTTTTCTTGATCTTGCTGATTGTGGGGAGTTTCTTTCAATACTAGATCACCTACTTGAAATGTTATAGGTTTGACCTTGTAATTGTAGATTATTGACATCCTCTATTGATATGCTTTTAGGTGATCCAATGCCAGCTGATGACGCTCATCTAACAATTCCAAATCTTGCAATCTAGACACACGATAATCTTCATATGAAGTGAGACCCTTCAAGGACACATAAAGTGATGGTATCTCAACCTCAATAGGCAATACTACTTCGGATCCATAGACAAGTGCATATGGTGTGGCTCATGTGGGTGTTTGAATGCTTGTACAATAGACCCATAAAGCATGGTTTAGCTGGATATGCCAGTCACATCCAACATCATTGATGGGTTTCTTTAAGATTTTCAAGATAGTTTTATTTGAGGCCTCTTCTTAGTTGTTCCCTTGAGGGTAATAGGGCATAGAAAACCAACGCTGGATATGAATTTTTTCACAAAGTTCTTGTATGTCATGATTCTTAAAAGGTCTTCCATTGTGAGTGAAAATGGATTGAGGGATACCATATCTACAGATGATGCAGTTTAGGATGAATAATGAGATCTTCTTTCCTATAATGGTAATTAGAGGCGTGAATTTGACCCATTTCGTAAAGTATTATGTGGCTGTGATGATGAACTTGTGTCCATTGGATGAAGATGGATGAATTTTTCTACAAGACCTAACCCCCACAACAAAATGACGATGTTGATGCAAAGGGATGCAATTATTGTGTTGGTGCATGGATAAGATTACCATGGGTCTGGCATTTCTGATAGGTCTTGACAAACTAGAAGGCCTCTCTCTCCATAGTAGGCCAGTAGTATCCCAAATAGAGGATTTTATTAGCAAGGGTTATACCACTTGAATGAGTGCCAAAAATACCATCATAGACTTCTTGTAAATCCATTTCAGACTCGTCACTTTCTAGAAATTGTAAGAGAGTTCCATTAAGACATCATTGGTATAGTACATCCGCTATAAGAGTATGATGGGCAGCTTGGTGATTTTTTTTGGTTTCGAGAGAGATCAGGAGGAAGGATATTATCTTTTATTGGATGTTGTGGTTGTGTTTCTAATATAATGTTGTCATTGATGTCAACACTATTAGCATTCTAATCTGATTAAGGTTGTATATGTCGAGGAGATTGAAAAAATTGTAAAAAATATAGTACAGGCAGCTACTGGAGCTGAGAAGGTCACAATGTTGGAAAGCTCTATGTGTTGAAGATCTGAAGGAACACTTCAAAAGGTTTGTTTTTGAAAATTTATAGTATGTTTTATGAAAGTTTCAGAGGTTCACATAAAGTTGTGTTAAAGTTATGATGATTTGTGTGCCTATAGTTATTTAGTCTCTGTAGATGGTGTTCTTGGTCGAAGCAGATGAAATTATGGTAATATCATGTGTTGCGCATGTACCTATAATGTTCATGGATGATTATAGATTGTACTCTATCCTTGCTATATGTCCATAGTGATTGAAGTGTTCGTGATTAGAGATTTTTCCGATATGTTCCCGAGTGTTCATGCTCTTGGCTGACATTGTGTTGTTAGTGTGTTGCGGATCCATGAGGATTGATACTTTATTTTTTAGCATGTTTGGAGATGTTTGTTTGGGTCCTCGCTATATTGTGACCGACTTGTGGTGGTACGCATTGAAATTTTATTCATGTATCAAGGCTGATAGTTGTAATTTATTCTTTATTTATGGTCGACTGAATAGTGGATGCAAATCCGTGTAGTGGATATATATACAAGATTGTTTTCCTCATTTATTAGTAGTGCTCAAATGTACAAGTGTGAATAAAGGTCAGATCATTTAGAGTAGAGTGCGGAAGAGTTTGAAGAAGTTTTGTGTGCCTAAATTGAACTGTAATCAGGCTTTTGCAGAAGCTATTTTCTCAGTTCAAATTCATCAGATGGATTTAATCTGATTACTATATGTAAGGCAGTGAGCCTTCCCTTTGAGCAATGTGCTTTAGGCAGTATGCCTGAATGCAAGTACATTCTCTTTCTATTCTTCATTATACTTCTAATAGGGTATAATATTGTGGACTAACATCCATCGTGGTTTTTCCCTTAACAGGGTTTCCACGTATAAAATATTGGTGTTCATGTGTCTCTGATATGTTGTTCTTATGCTTGCACTATTAATTATTAGATCTATGATATAAGGATTGGTTAATGTTTTATAAGTTTGATTTTGGTAACAACTAATTCACCCCCCTCTCAGTTGTCTATGCTTGTTTTTCCAACAATTGGTATTAGAGCTAGTTCCTTTGAAAGTATCTTAACAACTTGAGGTGATCCAAGATGGCATCATTTAAGAAGGATAGTCCTAGATTCGATGGTACAAACTACTCTCTATGGAAATTCAGGATGGAATGTCATTTTAGGTGCATTCGTGAACCTTTCTGGTAGATGACACAAATTTCATATAATATTCCTCAGAATGGTCCCTCCTTTGAAGATGAGATCTAGCAAGCATAAATTAATACCAAGTCAGTAGAAACACTAGTGAGTGCTTTGACAGATTCATAAATGACAAATGTGATGAGATTGAAGACCGCATACCAGATTTGGAAAAAGCTTGAAACATTGTATGAAGGAGATGCACTAGTGAAAAGTGCTAAGCTACAAAGTCTAAAAGGAAAATGGGAGAGCTTGAAGATGAGTGAAGATGAGAACATCTTTTCCTTCTCACACAAGATAAATGAATTGGTGATGGACATTAGATGTATCAGTGGAACTATGAATGATGATGAAATTGTGGCTAAGATACTTAGATTTGTGCCCCCTTCCTAGAAGACAAAAGCTCATGCTATTGATGAACTAAGAACAATGACAAATATTACAAAAGACATGTTGATTGGAAAATTTGCTGCATTTGAATTAAGTGAATTTGGAGAGTCTTCTCCTAAGACTGGGCCAACTTTCAAGGCCACTGTATCTGGGAAAAAGAGATATGATTCAGGAGAGAGTTCCCAAAGAACATTCAGATATGAAGATGAGTTGAAGCAGATTGAAGATGTAGAAAGGGAATTGGAAGAACTGGAAGCACTGATTGTGAAAAGAGAATCAAGAGGTAATGGTAAGTACAAAGGAAAATTACCTATTAAATTATTTTCTTGTAGCAAGATAGGTCATTTTTCTTCTAGATGTCTTGAAAGAGTTTAAAAATATAAGCCTAAGAATACTAGATTTCAAAGAAAGTGATATTATGCTAAAGAAGGTGTAAATGATGGAGGATCTGATAAAGAAATTGGAAATGAAGATGAATGGGAATTTATTGCTATCAAAGAAAATGGTCAGGTGTCCACTGAATCTGCTAGTAATGTAAATGTTGAGAAATCTCTTGTAGCCAAAGTTGAAGAGAAAGATGAGTGGGTAATTGACGATGGATGCTCACATCATATGATTGGTGACAAAAGAAAATTTGTAAGCTTGAAAAACTATGATAGTGGTGTAGTGAGGTTTGGTGACAACACTTCTGGTGTGATTCGTGGCAAAGGCACTATTTCTTTTGGTGGTAAGCACAATACTGATTATGTTCTTTATGTGGAAGGCATAAAGCATAACTTTTTGAGTGTTGGACAAATGGTAGACAAAGGTTACAATCTGCAGTTCAATAATGGTAATTGCAGAATAACAAGAAGTTCAAGAAATATAATTGCTTTAGGAACAAAGACAAAAGGTAATATCTTTCATTTAAGTACTACTAGTCAAAGTTGTTTGATTGCTCAAATTGATGTAAGTTGGTTATGGCATAGGAGGTTATGTCATGTGAACTTTGATAACATTGTCAAGATAAGTTATACTCAAGCAGTTAGAGATTTACCTAAGTTACTAAAGCCTACTAACACTATGTGTAAGGAATGTCAGATGGGAAAGCAAACAAGAAATTCCTTCTAGAGAAAATAGTACAACTCTAATGGAGTGCTAGATTTGATACATATTGATCTATGTGGTCCTTCTATAATTAGAAGCCTACAAGGTGAAAGGTACTTTATGTTACTCATTGATGATTATTCTAGAATGATATGGGTCACTTTCTTGAGAGAAAAACATGAAGCATTAGAAAGTTCAAAATTTTTAAAGCTATGGCAGAGAATGAGATAAGTCAAAAGATCAAATGTCTAAGGTCAAATAGAGGTGGTGAATTTACTTCATGGGAATTCAATTATTTTTGTGAAGATCATGAAATTCAAAGACAACTATCTGCTCCCCAGACCCCTCAATAGAATGGATTTGTTGAAAGATAGAACATAACCATTCTAGAAACTGCTAGAACCATGATGATGGAAGCAAATGTTCCTCATTTATACTGGAGAGAAGCTGTAAGTACTATTGTGTACACTATTAATAGGGTGAATGTCAACAATAATTTTGGTAGAACACCTTTTGAGCTATGGTTTGGTTATAAGCCTACTATCAAATACTTTAAAAAATTTGGAAGCAAATGCTACATCAAGAGAGATGATGATATAGGAAAGTTTTATGCTAGAAGTAATGAAGGAATCTTCCTAGGATACTCTACTAAAAGCAAAGCTTATCGGTGCTTTAATAAAAGATTGAAGAAATTGGTTGAAAGTGCAAATGTTAAGGTTGATGAAGAGATTGGTAAATCATCCATAGTCAGTGATTATGATTCAGATGATCAACATGATGATGCTGACAATGATGCTCAGACACATAATCAACTTTAGATCATTTCAGTGAATCAAGAAAATCAAGAAGCAGAAGCAATAAAAAGTGTAGAAGAAAGATCACAAGAACAAGAGGTAAGAGAAAACTTCAAAACTCCTAAGTATGTGAGAAGAAATCATTCTGATAGTCAGATCATAGGAGACAAAACCAAAGGTGTGCAAACTAGAAGAAGAATTCTAGAAGAATATTGTCTAATTTCTAAAGCTGAACCTAGAAATATAAGTGAAGCATGCAAGTATGAACATTGGATGGAAGCCATGAAAGAAGAACTATTACAGATACAGAAGAATAACACATGGGTCTTGTTCCTAGACCTTAGAGAAAAAATGTGATTGGAACCAAGTGGGTGTTCCAGAATAAGCTAAATGAACAAGGTGATGTGGTTAGAAACAAAGCAAGATTGGTTTGCAAAGGCTACTCACAGATGGAAGGTATTGATTTTGAAGAAACCTTTGCACCTGTTGCTAGAATTGAGGTTGTTAGACTATTTCTTGCTTATGCTACCTTCAAGAACTACAAAGTTTATCAAATGGATATGAAGTCAACATTTATGAATGGTGAACTAGAAGAAGAAGTTTATGTTGAACAACCAGATGGATTTTAGTTGACTGATGAAAAGGACATGGTTTATCGATTGAAGAAAGCTCTTTATGGACTAAAGAAAGCCCCTAGAGCTTGGTATGCTAGATTGGACAAATACTTGTTGAAACTTGGATTCAATAAAGGTATTCCTGACAACAATCTATATTTCAAATTGGATTGAAACAAAGAATTGATCATTTAAGTCTTTGTTGATGATATTATCCTTGAAGGTGATGATGATTTATGTATGAAGTTTGCTAATGAAATGAAAAGTGAATTTGAAATGTCAATGATGGGAGAGAGAAAATTATTTTTGGGATTGCAAATTACTCAATTAGATGATGGAATCTTTGTATCTCAATCTAAGTATGTGAAAGAATTACTGAAAAAGTTTGGCATGGAATATTCAAAACTAGTTGGTACACCTATTGTGACCAGATGCAAACTTACACAGAAAGATGATACTCCCAAAGAAAATCAGATAAGATATAGGTCAATGATTGGTGGATTACTCTACTTGACTCAGACTAGGCCAAACATAATGAATGTTGTGTGCATGGTTGCTATATTTTAAGCTAAACCTAAAGATTCCCATGTGACTACTATGAAAAGAATATTCAGATATTTGAAAGGGACAACTGATCTTTATATTTGGTATTCTAAGAATGATGATCTTACTCGAAGTGCTTTTATTGATGCTGATTGGGCAAGAGATGTAGATGACAGGAAGAGTACCAGTGGTGGTGCATTGTTCTTAGGTAAGAAGTTGGTATCTTGGTTAAGAAAAAATCAAAACTCAGTTTCATTATCTACTATTGAGGTAGAGTACATTGTTGCTGCAAACAATTGTACCCAAGTATTATGGATGAATCAAACGTTGAGACATGTCAAAATTGAGTATGAAGAAGCCATTGCTATATTTTATGACAATTCAAGTGCCATTAACATTTCTAAGAATCACGTATTGCATTCAAAGAAAAAGGATATATCCATCAAGTATCATTTCTTGAGAGACAAAGTAAGTGACAAAGAAGTCAAACTGGAGTACATACCTATTGAAGAGAAATTTGCAGATATCTTTAAAAATCAGTTGCCTAAGGATACTTTTGAGTACCTCAGAGGCAAGTTAGGGGTAATTTCCCCTCCTAATCAGAACTAAGATGTAGGAATTTGCATCAGTCTGTGAATTCATTGCTATATCATATTCCAGATTGATGTTGTGGTGACTGCTACTTAGGGGGAGTAGTCAGATGTTTTCAAATTTGAGATCATAGCATATGTACCTTTTCCATTGATGTCAAAGGGGGAGAGAAGCAATGTGAAAAAATGGGAAAGAATAAGGAAACAAAAAGTGCACAATCTCAAGGGGAGATTGTAGAAGAGGAGTTAGTTGGGTTGATGGTATTATTTTTCACATCATGTATTCCATCAATTCCAAAGGGGGAGATTGTTGGATGTTGACCATCAATTCCAAAGGGGCAGATTGTTGGATGTTGTGGTTGTGTTTATGATATAATGTTGTCATTGATGTCAAAACTATTAGCATTCTAATCTACTTAAGGCTGTATATGTCGAGGAGATTGAGAAAATTGTAAAAAATATACTATAGGCAGCTGGTGGAGCTGAGAAGGTCAGAATGTTTGAAAGATTTGTGTGTTGAAGATCTGAAGGAATGCTTCAAAGGGTTTGTTTTTGAAACTTTCTAGTATGTTGTCCAAAATTTTTAGAGGTTCGCATAAAGTTTTGTGGAAGTTATGAAGACTTGTGTGCCTACAGTTATTCAGTCTCTATAGATGGTGTTCTTGGTCAAAGCAGATGAAATTATGGTAATATATTGTGTTGCGCATGTAACTATGACATTCATGGATGAGTCTATATTGTACTATATCCTTTTTGTACATTTTTAGTGATTGGAGTGTTCGTGATCAAATATTTTTCTGATATGCACCCAAGTGTTCATCTTGGCTGGCATTGTGGTGTTAGCATGTTGCGGATCCATGAGGATTAATAATTTATTGTTTAGCATGTTTGAAGATGTTTGTCTGGGACCTCACTATATTGTGATCAACTTGTGGTGGTATGCATTAAAATTTATTCATGTATCAAGGGCGATAGTTGTAATTTATTCTTTATTTATGGCCGATTGAATAGTGGATGCAAATCCATGTAGCGGATATATATACAAGATTGTTTTCCTGATTTATTAGTAGTGCTCAAGTGTACAAGTAATGTAAAAGTGTGAAGAAAGGTTAGATCATTCAGAGAAGAGTGTGGAAGAGTTTGAAGAAGTTTTGTGTGCCTAAATGGAACTGTAATCAGGCTTTTGCAGAAGTCATTTTTTCAGTTCAAATTCATCAGATGGATTTAATCTGATTACTATATGTAAGGCAGTGAGCCTTCCCTTTGAGCAGTGTGCTCTAGGCAATGTACCTAAATGCAAGTGCATTCTCTTTTTATTCTTCATTATACTTCTAACAGGGTATAATCTTGTGGACTAACATCCATCATGGTTTTTCCCCTAATAGGGTTTCCACGTATAAAATATTGGTGTTCATGTGTCTCTGATGTGTTGTTCTTATGCTTGCACTGTTAATTATTAGATCTATGATATAAGGATTGTTTAATGTTGTATAAGTTTGATTTTGGTAACAACTGATTCACCCCCCCTCAGTTGTCTATCCTTTTTTTGCCAACATCTTTCAAGTAAGTATAAATCTTTCCGTAAATGGAGGTATTGGCATCAATGAGGTGGCATATGAGTTGAGACTCAGGATCATCACAAGAGGGATTAAACAGTTTCTCCACCATGAACTCATAACTTAGTTTTTTCTGGAATTTGGAGTAAAGAAGCAATGGTAGCTATAGCATCAATGACCTTGTTGTCAATCCTTGGAATTTGCGCAAAATTTATGTCAACAAAATATTTCTTGAAGTCATGAATCATATTTTATAGGGAATTAGTTTTTCATCCTTGGTTTGGTACTCATCATTGACCTGATTCATGACTAATTGAGAATCCTCGTAGACTTGTAGTTTTGTAATTTTTTATTCCACCGCTATCATGACTTTGATGATAAATGCTTTGTATTTTGCTATGTTTTTGATGCAAGGAAACATTAGCTAATTTTTTTTTAGAATGGTGTGCCCTTGGGGAGTAATGGATAGAATTCTAGCCCATAAACCATGTTGAGTAAACGATTCATCAAAATAAAACACCCATTGTTTTGTTGTTACTGTGAAGACACCAATATTTGGAAATTCAACATGTAGGGGATGATCATCATGAATTGGTGCTTCAAATAGTTGATCAGCAATAACTTGTCCTTTTATTTCTTTTATGTCTACATATTGGATATCAAACTCACTAAGTATCATTACCCATTTGGTGAGCCTTCCTGTCAGGTTTTCTTTGCTAAGGAGATATTTCAACAGATCTATCTTGGCTATGAGTTTGACTGTGTGAGTCAGCGTATAGTGCCACAAATTTTGGGTAGCGAACACTACTGCTAAAGAATCTTTTTCAATGGATGTATAGTTTATTTCATCATTTAGAGTTATACTAATATAATAGATTTCTCTCTCCTTTCCTATTGAATCTTCTTGTGCCAACAAAGCTCCCAATGATCATTTAGTTGTAGCAATGCACATTAGGAGAGGCTTTCCTTCTGCTGGAGGTGTTAGGATAGGTGGACTCATTAGGTATTGATTTAGTTGATTGAAATTGGCCTCAAATTTCTCATACCATCGAAAGGAAACATTCTTTTGCAACATATGAGTAAAAGGATGGGTCTTATCAGCCAATTATGATATAAATCTTTTGATTGACTATAATCTGCCTTGGAGGGACCCTAATTGACTGATTCTTTTCAAGGGTGGCATTTCCATTATGGCTTTCACTTTTGCAGGATCTACCTCAATACCCTTCTCTGACACTACATACCCCAGTAACTTTACTGATGTTACCCCAAATACACATTTCTTTGGATTTAGGCAAGCATTGAACTTCTCTAATCAGGTGAATAGTTTGTCTAATATCTCCATATGTCCTTCTCTAGTGTAAGATTTTACCAACAAGTCATCCACATAGTCTTCCATGAAAGTATGCATTATGTCATGGAAGATGGTTGTCATAGCTCTCTGGTATGTGGCTCCTACATTCTTCAACCCGAAGGGCATGCCATTCCAACAAAAGGTCCTCCATAGGAAAGTGAAAGTTGTCTTATCTTGGTCCTCAGGTGCTATCTTAATTTGATTATATCCAGAAAAGTCATCCATTAGTGACAACATTCCATGAACTGCTATTAAGTCCACAATGATATCAATGTTTGGTAAGGGGAAATAATATTTTGGGCAAGCCTTGTTGAGATCCCTAAAGTCTATAAAAATCAGTATGCTACCATCAAGCTTTTAAATAGGTACAATGTTGGATATCCACTCTGCATAGTCAATGGGTCTGATGAATCCTATATCCAATAATTTCTTTAGTTCCGCCTTCACCAATAGGGCAATGTGAGGTTGCATCTTTCTCAACTTTTTCTTGATTGGTTTGATTCCTGAAGGGAGAGATAGATGATGCATGATGAGATCTAGGTCTATCCCTAGCATGTCTGCATATGACTAGGCAAATTTGAATTTCATTTCTTCAAAGAACTTGACAAAGTTAGGAATTTCTAGTTCTATCAAGGATTCTGCTAGATGGAGCATTTTCACTGTTTCCGCATTGTCGACGTTGATGGACTTTGGATATTTCTTGGAAATTTTATGGGAGAGTGTCAAATTTCCCATCCTTTGGTGCCTTAGAGAGGTTTTCACTGTCAGATGCGCTCTTTATTTTTATTATTTCTTGATCTGATACTACCATAAAATGATTTTCACCATCAGATCATTCTTTTGTTTCATTTATTTTTCTACTGGGAAATTTGGCACTCCCCTGTCTAGAATGTTCATCATGACGTTTAATGGTGGAAACTATTTCAAGATTATCGGAATAGAGGAAGTTAATGATGGCCTCATTATTTGAAAAAGTGGGGATATCAATAGGCTCAGTTTGGTCCTAGTCTATAAGTTCAGGATGTACCAATGGTAGGGGATCGTTAGATGGGTTTAGGTTAGAGGTCATAAGGGTCCTAATGGTAACATTGGCATCAAATAATACTATGGAAAGGTCAAGGTCTATGACGTTTCTCTCTTTTGAGTGATCTATCTCACTAGGAGTTTGATTTTCTTCACTTGAACCATTGATATTTTGTGATCCTAATTCAACTGATCTTAACCCCGAGCTTTGTCCCTCCTCGAGTGTGGGAGTATACTTGTGTACCAAATCAATTTCATTATCATGGAAAGAATCTTTTGATAGTGATTCCCACTCATATTTATTGGAATCAGTTTCATAGTGATCACTTGCTTGGATTTGTAGGATCCGTTCAACATACTTCTGCTTTAGGTCCTCCTTTGTTTCTTTTTCCTTTTGGTGCTCTTTGTATCCCAACCCTGTCTTGTCTTTTGGATTTTTTATAATGGGTTGGATAGGTTCTATGATACCATCTTTCCTTTTCCCAATAGGTCCTTGTCCCTCATATCCCATATTTTCTAGGATTGAGAAGCCTTTACCATATTGGGTTGTTTGGACATTAGCCATTACTTCTTGAGAATCAGTTTCATCCTTGTAGAGCTAATTTAAAACATCTTTATCATCAGATTCCTCATCTTGGGTGCTTGATTTTATGAATCACCCATTAAAAAGTGTGACCGGTTGTGAAGATGATTGTGATGACATTGATGGTTGACCATGAGATTTTGGTGAAATTAATTGTGAGAGGTAGAGGGATTATTCAATGGAATATTCACCCACACCTTTGTCTTTAACTTGGATTTTCTTCTCAAATTTTTTGGCCAAAGTACTAAGCTATACTTTAGAACTGGTATATGTAGATGGGCTAGGTTCTTCCTTTTTCTCGAGTTGTTTAGACAAGGAACTTGAGTGGCTTCCTTCATTAGAGGATGTGGCTACAAATTTTTGACAAGGGATTGGATTGACTTGAATTATTGGGGATGTCAGAGGTGGAATTTGGAGCTTCTTGGTTATGAGGCACAAACACATCCTGGACCACCTTTAGGGTATTGCACTATTAGGGACTATTGGAATCAATAGGAATAGTGATTTATTGCCCATTGCAAGGAAATTTTAGGCACTGATGGTATGTTGAGGGTACAACTTGCATTTTGTGGATCCAAGGGTGACCCAAGAGTATATTATATGTCAAATCCTCATCCAAAACTTGACAAACCACATCTTTCTAAATTGGTCCTACTTGAATTGGTAATACAATCAATCCTTTTGATGCTCTTTATTCATCATCATATGCTTTTATGGTGATCTTTTTCCTTGCATCTATTGCATTTTCAGAGAACCCTAGTGCACATACAAGCTTTAAAGTGCATACATTAAGACCAACCTCTCCATCTATAATGACACAGTTGACATGACTTTTATGCATTAAGACTTCAATATGGAGGGCCACATTATGAGGATGGGTAAGAGATATGTCATAATTTTCTAAAAAGGATAAGCAATGAGGCACAACTAAATGTCCTACCATGGCTTGGAAAGCACAAACTTCCAAATTGTTTGGTACTGTTGTATTGACTAGGACCTTTTCCAAGATCTCTTTGTGGGTGGGTAAAATTTTAAGGAGCTCCAATATTGATATTTGTGCAAGGATCTTTTGGAGTTGATCAACAATGTTATATTGATGAGATGTAGCAACATGTGTTATGGAGGTGCTGCCTTTCAAAACATATTTGGTTTGAGCCCTTGTGGTCTCATTTATGGGCATACTATTGATTTTAATGAAATTAATTTGATTATTTGATACAACCATGTCTTTATGGATATTGGGGATTTGATTAGAGAGGATGTTAGTATCATTGATTGTATGGTTGGTTGCAACAGGATATGGTGTATGATTGATCTCAATGTCATTTGTGTGATCTTCAATGGCTGAAATATGATAAATGGTAGTGTCATGAACATAGTTCACATTTTTTCCTTTTCCATTCGTATTAGAGGATTCTCCCTTGCCATATTTTGGAAAAGAGTTTTTGAATACCCCATGATCATTTTTTGTTTGAGGCTCCTCTATTCATATGATCTTATTGTCAATCAAATCTTGTATATTGTGTTTCAATTGCATGCAACTTTTGGTTAGGTGAGCTTTGCATCGATGGAATTCACCATGATGATTTTAATTTGGGTTCAAAACCTCGAGTATCAAGTAGAATGATAATATTTTATGCAATAATCTCTTTCAATGTAGATTCGTATGATTGACCCAAAGGTGTAAAATTTTGACGGTTCTTCAATGTTTGATAGGGTAGAGTCTTGGATGATGTGTTACTTTGATTGTTTTGAGTATTGCCTTGGTATTTTTCTTGTTGCTCTGATTGGTATTTTGGGTGGTCTTTTGATTGGTATTTGAGGTGCTTCCTAACAAATTGAAGACCGATTTAGCGTTATGCATTTCAGTAGAGGTATCACTGCCATTATTTTTGTACTTTTGCCAAAACTTTGGTTTATCATTATTGGAGGAATTAGATGAATTACTTTCATTATAATTTTTCAATATTCGTTGTTTGACCAAAGCCTCTTCAATCTTGATCCTATTTTCGATCAATTTATTAAAATTTGGAGGACATTGTAATTCAAGCCTATAGCTCATGTCATCATTCAAGTTGTCAATGAATACCTCTATTTTCTCTTTTTCCAGTATGGTATGGGGATACCTTGTGAATAATATTCTCCACCTTTACAAGAATATAAGAAATTATTCCCCTTTCTTTTGTTTCACATTACAAAGGTCCTTCATTGTGATTTCATTTTGGATGTTATATGAATATTGGGTAATAAACTTGTTTACCAATTCCTCAAAAGATTTGATCCCTAGAGGTAATTGAGAGGACCATTGCATGCATTTCCCTCCCAAACTACGTGGGAATAATCTCATCAAATATGTTTCTTGATGGGAAAATTTAAGGCTCATCATTCAAAATTCCCTTATGTGATCTATTGGATTGGTTTTCTCATTGTACTTGTCATATTTAGGAAATTCAAAATGTTTAGGAAAGAGTATCATGTTGACACTTTGATTGAATGGGTAGGGACATATATCTTGTATGGAGTATCTCTTGGTAGTCCCTGTTTTCATGTTTTGCATTTGTTATTGAAGAATTTGGATTTGTTGTTTCAAAGTGTCCATGGGGTCATTGGTTTTTTCTTTATTTTTTGTTTCATTTTGTGTTTCGGTTTCTATTTTCTTAGGATTTCTTTTCAATTTTGTAACATCAAAATCATCAGGTAGATTGACTCCTTTTTTTGCTAACATCAAAAGGTATCTTTCACCATCCTTCTCAAAAACCTTTTCTAAGAATTTGTGGAAATTTGGGTTTTGTTCAGCTTGTTGGACATCTTCTTCATTTACTTCATCAGTTTTGGTTTGATGGATGTTATGAAAGGGGTTTTCTTCTTGTTCAACCATGGTATCTTGGGTTTCAATTTCTTTTTCTAGGAGTTTTAGCCTTTGGGATCTTGTTTTGACAGGCATACAAGTGATGAGTATGTTCTAAGCTTTTGATCAAAGTTTTTGGAGTGCCAAAAGGATTGGTTAAAATCTAATTAAGCAAGATTTACTTTGGGATAAATAATGAAAAATACTGATGAAGGATGATAAATCTTGATGGTGAAATGAAACTATTAAATTAGGAATGAATATGATGAGGAGGCACTTTTGAATGTTTGATCAAAGTTTAGATAAGAGATTTTCACTTGAAAATGTTGGTTTTAACAAGATTGAGCTCTATTGTATCAACTGATTTGGATGGTTGGAGTATTGTATGGTTGATTGTAGAATGTGAGAATGATGAAGGGGTTGGCTATGATTATGTCTTTGTGAAGAGCTCTTCATCGATAATAAGCCTGTGAAGATAAGGGCTCTAAAGGAAAATGATTAGTATATCCTCTATGAAAATCATGATATCTATGGATGAAAGTTCGATAGTCAAGCAAGACCTTCCTACTCTAGTATAAGAAGTGTCTCTTTTTCAAAATTTTCTTGTAGCCAAGTTGTTTCTTTGGTTTCTTGATTCTTTTAGTAAGATATTTCTTGAAATTTTTTATTGATTTCCAATCCCTAAACATAAAATTTTGGACTAGGAAAAGATGTTGTTTGAGAAGGAATCTCTGAATAGGATGCTAATTGGCAGAGAGGAGGTCAATTTTAACTTTCTATTTGTAGATTTATTGGATGCACTAAAATAGTGTCCAGATGCATCAAAACTTAGATGTGCTATGGAATTGAATAGATGCACTATGGAGAGGGATGGATGCACCAGAGCAGGTGATGGATGCGCCAAAACAGAGAATGGATGCATTGTAGGATTGCACAGGTGCACTAAAACAGATGATCGATGTGCTCAAACAACAAATGAATGCGCTAGTTTATGCCAAGGATGTGCTAGAACAAAAGCTAGATGCACTAGAAGATGCAAGCGATGCGCTAGAATAGGCAATGAATACATTGATTTGGAAAATGTTTTCTGGTATTCGATAATTTGATAGATTTTTATGGTTTTTGGCAGTGAATTTGAACCGTTTGGTTTAGATTTTCTTCTGAATCAGTAGTTGAACATGTTTGTGTGATGTTTTCTTGGATATTTGATGTAAAAATACATTGGTAAAGACACGTCAAGCAAGCACAATCCTATATTGTTTAAGACAATATTCTTTTGGATTCCACATGGATTTTACTCCAACCACACTTATTCTTAGTGGGTGATTTAGAAGCTTGGCCACAGAGGCTCTCCCTTACAGTGCACTCACTTCTCAGGTCAACCAAGCTTCAAAATCCCATGAATCTCCCATGGCAAGTTTTTCACCTCTACTAAGAATTGCGAGAATGTGGATGTCTTGACAATGACTGTTGCTGGACCAAAGAATAGAAAGGTAATTTTTGGCTTACTACAACAAAGGGTTTTAGTAGGGGCATTTTGTTCATGGGGAATCATCCATATGACAACAGACAATTGCTTCCCTTCTTATTGGAACAATCCTCATGATACTTGAAATTTCCTTGAGTACGCACATTTATATCTTGGGTGGGAGTCGCTTGGTTTTAGCGTGTTCCCAGTTGGGTCGTTCCCTCCTTTCAAAGTGGGGGGCAAGCCCTCTAAGGTTTAAAAATGCAATAAAATTGTATACATCTAAAAAAGGTCACATTAAATCAAGCCTGATAATTAATTAGATACAAGTTATTTAATTAATCTTCTAAAGTTAGCTACATATAAATAAATTTAATTATTTATTTACACCGTTCACTTTCTAATTCTTCTAATTTAATTAAATAAATAAGTTTATTTAATTATTACCATTTTCTATCTTCCTCTTAATTAATATTAATTACCATATTACTCTAAGTTTTAATTTTTAAGTTTAAATAAAGGAATATTCTTCTAAATTCATTATTTCTAATTCTTCACTTCACATTTAATTAAATATTCTCAATATTTAATTAAACACCTTTTTTCTCCTTCCCACACATAATTAAGTATTTTAATATTTAATTATGGAACTTCTAAATTCATGTCACGTATAATTAAATAAGTTAATTATTTAATTATGGATTTATCCTCAACTACCAACTAACTCCTCATAATTAAAATTACCAAATGGCTAGTTTCCTTCACTTTTGAATGGAAGAGGTTGTGTAGGAGGAAATATTTTCCCTCTTTCTCTCCAGCTTCCATATTTCTCTCCAACTTCTCGATCTTCTACCATTCATCATACCAGGCTTGATTACAACCGTTGATCTTTGCCAACTAGGATTTTTCCTCAAAAACTCTATAAATACAACCTCTTTATGCTTTAAAAATTATCTAGAATCTAATCGAATATAGTGTGAACATTATAGTTGCATTTATTGAGTACTTAGAAATATTATTTACTAGATTTCTTGAGCATAGCATAGAATTTTAGTGTATCATTTTACAATTATGGTAGATTATCTTTCATAATCCATTTCATCTTTCATATCTTTGTTTTATCTCATATCATTTAGCATAGAAATGCATGTTGCATTGGTGTGTTTGTTTAACTCTTTAGTTTATTCAACATATTCACACACACATTTTTGGCACCCACCATGGGGCCCTTGCCCCGCTTTTAACATTTTATTGTAGGTTTTTTGGCAGGGTACAATTTGGGTTCATGGTTTAGCGCATACAAGACCCGTTTTAGCGCATGCGAGGCCTGTTTCAGTGCATTGGTGTTATGTTTTAGTGCATATCTGTGTTCTTTTAGCACATAGCCACTCTGTTTTAGTGCATCCCTATGATTTATTTTAGCCCATATACGCTCTGTTTTAGCACATTTATGTGTTCTTTTAGTGCATCCAGGAGATTGTAAACTTTTAATCCTAATTTTGACATGTCTGCGGACAGAGATTAATACTTTTTGCATAAGGTTAAAATGAAGCAATCCTAGGGTAGACATTCAAAATTAAAATAAACCAATCCTAGGGTAGTCACTAAACAATTGAAATTATCTTGGATAAAATGAATCCCATGTCTTTTGTGAAGCAACATCTTCACTTAGCTTAGCAAATTTGTCATTTGGGATTAAAATTTAACAAAGTTGTTTATTGAGGTTTTTAGGTGATAGGCCTATGCTCTCCCCTTAACTGGGTAATCAAAATTCCAGACTCATCTTTTCATGTCATGTATTTTATGCTGTATTAAAACCTTTAGTAGGCCTGCTCTTGTGGGAAAAAGTACTCACCCAAGAGGAATGACCTAAGTGGGAACCCCTTAGCCAAGGATTCAAACCCACTATAATTAAAAGCGAGTTGTTGATGAAAATCCACTCGAAAATAGTGAGAAAGATAACCATCCCCAAAGCCTTTTTTATAAAGGTTGGGAGGTCTCTTGAGGGAGTATATCATTTGCCACACTAAACGAAAACCCTTACTATGAACTTTATTGTAGAAGCCAACCGAGTTAGTAGCCAGACATTATAATACTCATAGTGCAAGGGGAGGGAAGAATTTTCCCTCAAGATACTCACCATATAATTGGCAAGGATTGTTTGCTCAAGGGATCAAGAATTATAACTTTGAGTACACACTTGGAAAAGACAAAAAAATGGACACCCTCTAGGGGTGACATGACTATCTAAGTCGACACAATTCTAAGATGTGGGTTGTGATGATTATGATGACCTTTTTTGATAATTAAGAGTGAATCTGCTTGAAGTGTTTGTTTTGTTCAAATACCTATGGAAATTTCAAGAATATAAACTTATTGTTTAGATTTTAGGACTTTAAAAATAATTGTTTTCATACTACATACCATTTTTTTCAAAAATTAATTCAGACAAGATCATCCAATTCAGTAAACTACCAAAAACATGTCTATTTCAGCACATTGACTTAATCTTTTAGTGTATCTATGCCCTGTTCTAGCACATTTGTGCTTTTTTTGAATGCATCTATACTCTTTTTTAGTGCATATGTGCTTTGTTATAGTGCATACATGCTCTGTTTTAGCGCATCCATGCAACAATCTAGTGTATTGATCTGATCTTTTAGCTCATACATTGAAAAGTTTAGCGAATCCCTGGCACAGAGTAGTGCATTTGTTCTCTAAGTCACAAGAATTTTTTGATGTAATCTTCCATCAATTCTGGTCTTTTCTATGCTTAGGGTCTAGATATCTGCAACCTTTGTTAAGAAATCCCTTGAGAAAAGGATCAAGAAACCAAAAAAGTCCCTTAGCTACAAGAAGCTTTTGAAAAGGAGATGATTTTTATACCAAAGTCGGAAAGTTTTACTTGAGCATAGAACTTTCATTCACTGATATCACGACTTTTCTATGGGATTTACTGATGATTTTTCTTTAGAGCCTTTATATTCTCAAGCTTTCTTTCAACGAAGAGCTCTTTCATAGAGGCATAATCATAGTCAACACATTCATCCCTCTTTCATCCCGCAACCTACAATTCAGTATTCCAACCGTCCTAATCAACTATTGCAATAGAGAACTTGAAAAAATCAGGCTTTCGCAAAATCCTTATTTTCTCAAACTAAGATCAAAACAATCACAAAGTGCATTATCACATCTATTTTTGATTTCTAGTTTAATTCCCTTAACAAGATCATCATCCTTCAAATCCAGGGAATCACAAGTTGAAAATTAGAAATTTCCTTAATCATATCAATAGAATCTATCATTCTATTCCAATTAAGGCATCCAACAAATTGGACCCTCCCATTCATTATGAAAGTTAGTAAAAATTTGGTACAAGCATATTCCTATTGTAACAAGATCCCGAAAGCACCAAGAAGAAGACGAAAGGGAAAATTCATTTGCCAACATGGATGATAGAGAAAATCCTTTTCAAAGGTTTTGTATTGGGAATAATTCAAATGATAATGAAATAACTAAGGAGCTACTTCAAGAAGTGGAACAGGATCCGTAGTTCCATACCCTCTTGGAAAAAATTCTAGAGCAAAATAAAGAAAGATATTTTCTTTTGTTAGCAAACCAAGGAGCTAAACTACCCACTGATTTTGATATGAAAAAATATTAGAGAGGATCTTGAAAAATTTGAAACCCCCCTTAATGATCTTAGTGCTCTTACTCAACAAATAATAGCACTACAAGGACAAATTAAAGAAATACAAGGGGGTACAACCAAGAAATATGTTTTGGAAGATATCTACCCATATCCCTTCGATAGGAATCTCAACATGATTCCTTTTCCAAAGCATTGTGAAATCCCAAAATTTGATAGGTACAATGGGAAAATGGATCCTATTGATCATGTGAGGGAGTTTCGAAACATGAGTTTGGAGTTTTCTCATGAATATACATACTTGATGCAGTTGTTCCCATGAAGTCTAGTTGGGAAATCCATGGAGTGGTTGTTTAAAATCACTCCCCCATCAAAACGTTTGAGGATTTAATCAATAAATTCATATTCCAATACTCCTACAATATATAAAACATCAAATAACGATGCTTGATTTGTGCAAATCAAAGAAAAAGACTGGGGAACCCTTCATCATGTTCCTGCAAAGATGGAGGAGGTTATTTGCAAGATATTCTTGTCCTGTTCCTAAAAAGGAAAAGATGGAAATATTTGTAGATAGTCTAAACCAAGAAATGATTTATAGGTTCAATTTTCATTGTCCTCAATCATTTTGAGAAATTGATTGAAAATTCGATCACTATCAAAGGAGCCTTGGTCAAGAGAGGAGTTTTAAATCTTGAAAAAGATAGTCCAAATTCAGATAATCATAACAACAACAATGATAAGTCAAGATTTTGGACTAGAAATAAGAATGTCGTAAATGACGGGCTGGTAGATGAAAACAACGTGAAAGAAAATTCAACCATTCTTAATATATTTGGTGTTCAACGCAATAACACAAATCTTGGAAAGTCAACTAACCAAGGCAATAACTATTCTAATTAGGGAAATAATGCTAACCAAGGAAACATGGCCAATAATCATGGTAATTTCAGTAATAATCTCGACAACAACCAAAATTCAAGCCCGTCCAAATCATAATTTTTCTCAAATCGATGGAGTTTTAATCCCTTGGGCCAGTCTCTTGAATCAATTCCCAAAGAGATTTTAAATCAAAATGCCATCACATTGCCGCCACAACCAGATTATGAGCCATGAGTTAAACCACCATCATGGAATGACCTGTATTATTGAGATTACCATAGATGTAAAGGTCATAGGACGAATAATTTCCAAGGTTTGAAAAATTTGCTCCAGGATTTGATCGGCAATCACATTATAACTGTTGAGGGACATAATGCCAACAAAGATCATCTGGCATTCAAGGACCCTCTTCCCAATTATCGAAAAGGCGAATCTTCAAGTGACAAAGGAAAAAAAATAAATTTTGTCTATGAAACCACAATAGATCATATCTATACGGATGACCAGCAAGTCAACATCATTAAGGTCAAAGGAGGACATGAGTATCAGGAAGTTAATGCAACAATAAAGGGACAAGCTAAAATTTTCCTACAAGGAAGTTCATCCAAATCAAATGTTCCCCCTTCAAGATAGTACAATTTAGTCAATCAATTACAAAAAACATCGACTCAAATTTCTATCTTGGAGCTTCTTAAGGTATCTCTAGTGCATAAGAATATTTTGGAGAAATCTCTCATTGACACAACCGTATCTCCTGATTTGGATATTGAAAAATTTCAAGCCATGGTGAGACACTTGTCCTCACCCACATGGTTATCCTTTTCTGAGAAAGATGATGGCTCCATGACTCATCCCCATAGCTCATCACTTTATCTAGAAGTCAAGATTCATAAAACCCAAATCAAACATGTTTTAATAGATGGGGGAGCCAGTCTAAATAGTTGTACTTTAAAATTGGTTCTTGCCTTAGGGTATTATAAAGAGTCTATTAATCCAAGGAGAAAAATAACAATCAAAGCATATGATGATGAGGAACAAGCTTCTAAGGGCCTCACCATGCTACCCATCAGAGCGGGACCTGTTGTAAAGACCACTTTCTACCAGGTTCTGGATCGAGGCTTATCTTATAACATACTTTTGGGTCGTGCATGGATCCATGAGATGTAAGTGGTATCGTCAACATACCATCAATGCCTAAAATTTTCTTATGACAAAAAATAAATAACCATATTGGTGGATCATAACAACAGTTAGATTTACTCTAATCTCAGAGCAACCCAGGACACCTTTGTCCCACATAATAGAGAGGCTCTGGCCATTTCTATTTCAAAGCACAATGACCAAACAAAGGAATTAATAAAGAAATTTGGCACAAAGCTACAATTAAAGGACAACGGAGTGGGAGAATATTATTTATGTATCTCTAACCTACCTATTTCTCCAAGGTCACATGGTCAGCCTACAATATCCACACATCAAATTGTAGCATCTTCCACGTAAGGAACACAAGCTTCATTTCACATCACCAAGTTTTATGGAAGATTCATTAAGGCAAAAACTCAAGAAAATAAAGTTGAAGATAGAGCTATTCTTGATTGGCTATATAAAGATGAGGATGAATCTGTTCAGCCTATCAAACTACCCACTGAGTAATATGGGAAAGGCTATACAATAATGCAAAGAATGGGTTATGAAGGGACTAGCCCCATAGGCAAAATAAAAGAAGGAATTGTGGAACCCATTCAACCAAAAAAAATGCATCTAGAAGATAAAACAGGACATGGGTATGGTGAGGATGCAAAAGAAGCAACCCAAAAGAAATCCCATGAAGAGCTAGCTAAAATAATTCCTAGACTGCAAGACAATTCTGAAACTGATTCGAATGAGTATGAATGGGACACCATTTATAATGATAAATTGTAAAGAGACAAACAGGTGGATGTTATAAGAAAATATACAACCATGGTCACACAAGGAGAAAGTTCAAGGCCTCCACTTGACTATGTACTTCGAGACAACCATGACTCGAGTAATGGCGATTTGGTTCAAAGCGAGACAGATAATCTATAGGAGGATACCATCATAGATCTTCCCCATAGCGAGAATGATAATTGTGTCATGAACTTAACTGCCAGTGACCTCACCCAACCAAATGATCCCTTGCCTTTGGTCCATCCCGAGCTTATTGATTGAGAAAAAACTGAACCAATTGATATCCCCATCTTCCAAGACGATGAGAACATTGTGAATTTTCTCTATTCTTCCAACATGAAAATAGGCTCCACCAGTGAATCTCATGATCAAAATCTTAGTCAGGAGAGTTCCAAATTTCTTAGCTGCAAAATTAACAATATAATAGATAGATCTAATGGTGAAAACCGAAAAAAGGCAGTATTAGATCATAAAAAAGAAAAAATAAAGAGTGTATCTAACGGTGAAAACCTTTCAAAGGCACTAAAAGATGACAAAATTGACACTCACTCTCCCTAAGCACTATTAGGAGAGATATTCTATTTTGATAGAACAAACAAAGGCAATCAATATAGGCACAATAGAACAATCGAAGATCATGCAAAGTGCTGCATCATTGATAGAGGAAGAAATTCCGAAATTCACAGAATTCTTGAAGGATAATCAAATCAACTTTGGATGGTCATATGCAGATATGCCTAGAATAGATCATAATATTATCATGCACCATTTGTCCATAATACTAGGGGTGAAACTAGTGAAACAAAAACTCAGAAAAATGCATCCACATGTCGCATTGCTAGTCAAAGAAGAATTGAAGAAACTATTGGATGTAGGATTCATTCAATCTATCGACTATGTAGAATGGATCTCAAATATTGTACTAGTGTCAAAACCAGATGGACGAATCAAAATTTGTACAAATTTTTGGGATCTAAATAAAGCATGTCCAATAGATGATTTTCCTCTACCTAACATTGACATGATTGTTGACTTGACAACAAGGCATACCATGTATTCACTAATGGATGGATTTATAGGTATAATCAGATTAAGATCACACCTAAAGATCAAGACAAGATTGCTTTCACATGTCCTTGGGGTACTTATTGTTGGAACGTTATGTCGTTTGGACTAAAAAATGCAGGTGCGACCTATCAACAAGAAATGACCACAATATTTCATGACATGATGCATACTTTCATGGAAGATAATGTAGATAATCTCTTTGCAAAATCATACACAAGAGAGGGAAATCTAGATATCTTATCTAAAATATTTTTTAGGATGGAAAAATTCAAAGTTAGACTTAATCCAAAGAAGTGTGTTTTTGGGGTTAAATTTGAAAAAATCTTAGGCTATATTGTTTCAAAAAAAGGAATAGAGGTAGATCCAGTGAAGGTCAAAGCCATGATGTAAATTCTACCACCAAGGAACATCAGCCAACTTCAGTCATTACAAGGGCAACTACAATCCATCAGGAGGTTCATAGCATAACTAGCAGACAAGAGTTTTCCTTTTCACGCATCTCTTGCATAAAAATGTTTCATTCAAATGGGAAGAAAAATGTGAAGAAAAATTCAATCAGATCAAGTAGTACCTAATGAGTCCACCGATATTGGATCCACCAGTACTGGGAGAACCACTCATACTGTACATTTCAGCCACAGAAGTATCCCTACGGGCATTGTTGGCACAGGAAGACATAGCAGGAAATGAGTGAGCCATATATTACATCAAGAGGACATTGACTAGCCATGAAATCAATTACACTTTCATTGAAAAGGCTTGTTTAGCAGTAGTTCTTGCTTCCCAAAAGTTGCAACACTATATGTTGGCTCATACAGTCAAAATTATGGCTAAAATTGATCCCTTAAAGTATCTTTTGAGGAAAGCAACTTTAACAAGTAGGCTAGCTAAATGGGTAATGATCCTAAGTGAGTTTTACATTCACTATGTAAATCAACAGGCAATCAAAGGATAGGTCATAGAAGATCAACTAGTTGAGGCACCCATACAAACAAACCATCCAATGCAAATCAAATTTCCTAATGCAAATTTTTCACAGCAATGGCCAAGCAATCATGGACACTATATTTTGATGGGTCCTATACACAACATAGCTCAAGGGCAAGAATTATTTTTGTCACACCTCAAGGATATACCATTCCAAAGTCTTATTGGTTAATGTTTCCCTGCACCAATAACATAGCTAAATATGAAGCACTGCTTATTGGAATAAGAATCACATTAGACTAGAGGATCACATAGTTGCAAGTTTATGGTGATTCATAACTTTTCATCAACCAAATAAATGATGATTATTAGATTAAGGATGAAAAGTTAATGCCTTATAAAAATATGGTTGATGACTTCAAGAAGTAATTTGTTGAGATCAAGTTCATGCGAATTTTCCTGATCGACAACAAAACTATAGATGGCATGGCTACAATTGTATCACTACTACAATTCTCAAAAAACCAGGCTCGATATGAATTCTTGGTGGAACAATTGTTTTCTCTTGTCTATGACAATCTTGAAACCCAAATCATTTTGCATCTGACTGGTTCTGATTCCCCTCTATATGACAAAATTTATACCTACCTAAAAGATACTATCTTACCCCCAAATTTGTCCCAGAATCAGAAAAGAAACTTTATATGCCAATCTTCTCGCTATACCCTAATCGTTGATACCCTATATCAATGTCGTCTTGATGGTACCCTCCTTACATGTATTGAATGTTCAATGAATCTGAAAATGCCTTATAAGAGGTTCATGGTGGTATTTGCAAGACTCTTCAAGTGGATTAACCTTAGCTAAGAAACTTGTTAGAATGGGTTATTATTGGCCAACCATGGAAAAAGAATCATTCACCTTTGTAAAGAAATGTTTGAAATTTCAGATTCACGGAAACCTCATTCACGCTCTTGCTCAAGAGCTGCAACCATTCACTACCACATGGCCTTTCTCTCAGTGGGGACTAGATCTAGTTGGGAAAATCCATCCTTCTTCATCAAATGGACACAAGTTTATAATCATGACCATTGAGTATTTTACCAAGTGCATTGAAGTTGTTCCATTGACAACAGTAACTGGCAAACAAATTTCATCTTTCATCTTGAGTTATTTCATATGTCAGTATTAAATTCCCAGTTCCATTATAACTAACATTCGCACGCCAAAAGGGGCCACCCCATATGCCTTGGTCTATGGAGTAGAAGCTATCTTTCCACTAGAAGTTGAGATACCCTCACTTCGAGTCTCACTAAAGGGACTTATAATCGATGAAGACTATAGAGTTTCCAGACTGCAAGAACTGGAGCTACTTGATGTGAGACGACAAAGTGCAGCCAATCACTTGAAGGGTTATAAAAAATCATGTCCCATAGCTACAATCACAGAGTTAGACCATGAACAGTTCAAGTGGGTGAGTTGGTCCTGAAGGAAAATCCCCACAACCAATAATATTGGGAAAAGAAAGGAAATTTTGAGCCAATTGGCTGGGTCTATTCATCATCATTGTAGTGTATGGTTTAGGAGAATATCAATTATCTACACTAGAAGTGGACCTATTTAAGGATCCAATCAACAAAATCCATTTGAAGAATTTCTATATCTAAAAAATATAAAAAACAACATAAAACGTCATTAAAAAATCCATAAAAATTAGAAAATGTCCTAAAAAAATTGTCATGGGGGTGAAAACCTGGCAAATAGGCATCCTTTGATAAAATGCAAAATGAAAAATGAAAAAAAAAAGAGAAAAGTAAAAAAGGAAAAGAAGATAAAATAAAACAAAAATTAGAAAAGAAAAAAGTACAAAAAAATCAAAAAATCAAAAAAATTGTTGCCTTGATGAAAACCTGGCAAACAGGCATCTTGGTAACAACAATTTTTTATTTCACAAAATCTGAAAAAGTGCAATAAAAAACAAATGGTGAAAACCTGACAAATAGGCGCTATTTGTGATTTGGTCGGCTCTCCCATCTATTTAGTTATGTCCTACATTGCTTGTTCATATCTATTTGTATCAGCATCAAATCCATCCCTTGCCATCATATCTATATCATGAACACAACATTTTCCTTGAAACGACAAGGATTTCATCATGGCTTGATGATCATTGTTTATATTCTTAGCAATAGGTTGTGTCTAATCAAAGTAAAAGTCCAACTCGTTGGGGGCAATCAACTTTTGATCTTTTGAGTAGACAAGTGGCAACATGTGTCAACTATTTGAATATTAGATCAATAATCAAATATCTGATCGGGTCTAGTCATAATAGCTATGAGACATGTCACAAAGTGGAATTGAACAAAACTAGATGATCTTAATCTGAATAAAATGATTGGGACACTTAAAGTATAAGTTGAACTATTATTTTGAAATTTGATGACATCATATCTCTAGAGTGGCTAAATGATGTACTAAACTAGAGTCACAAGGAAAGAGTATGATTTTTCTTTGTTTACTATCTATAAGTTAATCATTATTACTGTGCAAATTTGTCGCGAGACATTATTTACAAAAGTATTATTGATGACATTTCCGGATTTGCATACGAAAATGTTTAACTTCTATATGTTTATGCAAGCAATACTCATGCCATCTTGGTTCAATTATACCTCGATTCTTGTCTTAACTTGCTATATCAAAAATCATGAAAGTTATACTCAGGACATTATCAGGGTGGATCTACCGTATGATGCTTGTACTAACTTCCAACATTTCAAAAGGCTCAATGATGATAAACAAGCATAAAGTTGGTTCAAAGAATGACAACAGTGTATAGTTCATTCTGCATAGATAGGTTTGCATGATTCATATCGATCACATTCATTTTACATTTGTATAATAGATTTTTGGGAGGTTGGAAAAGATATAAAAAAAAATATCTCTTTTGAACAAAGATTGAGTACATTTGGACATTGTCTGAAATCATTCTCATGTCATATTCATCATATCATTTTCATATCATTGCATCACATTCATTACCATTTTTCATTTATTTTCATCCATTATCGTTTTTATCTTAATCAGTTATATCATTTACTATCATTATCAGTTCATCAATGTCATTTTATCATGTATCATTCATGTCATCTCATTTTCGATATCATTTTTATTATCATTTATCATTTTCATATTCATTTTATCATGATATTTTTCATATTCATTTTCATATCATTTCATCACATTCATTACCATTATCATTCATTATCATTTTCATTTTATATCATTTCATCATATTCATTCACATCATATTTCTTCTCATATCATTTTCGTGATATTTTAGTCATTCATTCATTATCATAATCACTTTTACATTACCACTTTTTCATTACCACTTTTGCATTATCATTTGGGTTATCATTAGTATTATCATATAATTATCATTATTAATCTCATGTCATATCATTTCATTTTATTATCATTATCATTTTAACCAATAGTTTCATATCATTTTCACATATTTTTATATGATTTAATATTTACTTTCATGAAATTTTCATATCATCATCATTTTCATATTCATTTTAGCATTTTCATATCATATTCATATCATTTCATCACATCATTTCTTTGTCTTTCATATTAAAAACATTTTCACATCATATCGTCATTTTCATTTTCATTTTACATTAATATTTACATATCATTTTTTTTTTATCATCTCATCATTTCATTATCATTGGATGTATCATATCATACATATCAATATCATGTTTTCACATCATTCTATCATTTATATCATTCACATCACTATCATTTTTCAGATTATCATTTATCATGTCATATCATTCATATCAAAAAAAAATTCACATCACATCATGTAGTTTCATTTATTATTTCAATCCTTTTTCCATCCATTATCATTTTCATTTTGCATTATTGCATCATTATACATAACCATTGCATTCATTTCACCATGAAATTTTTGTATCCATAATCAATACATTTTGCATACATCATAAAGCATCAGAAAAATTATTCACATATCATTTGCATCATCTATCATAGAATATTTTGCATATTCATATAAAGATCATAAAAATCATCATAACTATCATCATATGCATAAACATCATCATCATAACATCATAAGATAAATAGTAGCAGGCATAGATCATTATCCATACACATGCATCATCATAATCATAAGCAACATGGCACATAAAAATAGAAATACATACATAAACATCCATAATAGCATAATAAAAGACACATCCATATCAAAGTCACCACTACATATCATATAAATCTCATAAATGTCCAAATGTACAAAGATATCAAATGTCCAAGAGAAATACATAAAATGTGCCAAATATGATGTATACAAAATCATCAATGAGGAGCAGCAGAGTGAGGACTGTGACTATTACTGCCTTCAGAGGTGGTGGGTTTGGCTGGGTCTCTACTATCTTAAACACCTATATGTCATCGGCTCGGCATACCTACACTCCTGGTGGCACTCCTGGAATGTGTGCAGGAGTGAGTGCGATATCTGGTGCCTGACTGTGTATAGGATATCCTCTGCTCTGGGGGTACCACCTTGAAGTATCTCATACTGTAGTAATCTGTCTCCTGAGAAGTCTCTAATCCCTCTGCCATGACCTCTCCAATAGAGGTGACCTCCACTAATCTCAATAGCCTCTCTACCATGCCCTCCGCCTACTGATAATGCTATCTCAAACTATGTCTCTCTATAGTAAGCTAGGCTATCTATGGGTCTAGGGGTGGTGGTTGTGTCATCTATCCCTGTAACTGTGAGATAGTAATCTATGCCTATGCTAGTTGGATATGAAGAGCGTATACCTGTGCCAAAAGTGAATCAATTTATCTCTTCTACTCTCTAGATGGAGCCCTAATAGTGATACGTGATGGACCGACAACTGGCTACTCCACTATTCTCATTGTCCTCGGTCTGGTCCTAATAGCAACATCAAAAATATGTCTCCCCCCACCACCCCCTTCATCCCCATCATCATCATCCTTACTATCCCCTCCCTCCTCCTCATCATCAATGTCCATATCTTGGCCACCACTAGCATCCTCTCCTCCTCTAGCAGGTTGCTCTGCCTGTGCTTGTGCCTACCCCTCTACTATTTTTGCGCATGCTACAATGATGCTCTGTCTAGTAGTGGGGCAATGTAATTTGGGCTCATCAACCTCGGGAAGGGATGTGTGTGGAAGTATGCAACATACTCCTCTGTCATCTGTAGCATCCAAAATATCCAGCTAGTAGTCCCAAAAATTTGGCTATAAACCCAGATACTTTGCCCTGGTTGCCTCATAAGGGATAAATGGGCCCCACTCTACAACATCCTCTCACTGTCTGGCATAATGGGAAATGCCTTGTGGAATCACCTGCACCCAGTTGAACTGTCTCAGGACCCGCATAACCAAAATTCTCCTAATAATAAAAGGAGCCCTCCCAATTAGATATTGGGATATACCATAGTAGGGCAGCTCAATACCATCTAAATCCCAAGCCTCATAATCCACATATGGCCTCTAAATCAAACTATCCATGTCATCAAGCACTTTCCTCCACTATTCCAACTTGCTTAGCTTAGGCTAGACAAGTGGACCTTAGTAGGCATACACATATGGTCGACCAAGCGGATGATCTCTCCTTGCAAAGGGGCAGGTGATAGCGATATTCTCCCATGCCCAAATCTGTAAGAGCATGACCTTGAAAGATATTCTCTTCCCACCTGTATATATAACCTGATGCAAATTGTGGTATAGGTGAGCTAACATGCAGGAACCCCATGCATATCTGGTTTGATGGAGGATCATGTCCTCTAGCACTTGACCCCATCTGACTGCCAGTCCCTTTGACCTACGATCGGGACATAAAAAGCCACCAATAAAACTAGCTAATACTAAAGGGAGTGGGGCATACCCCTCAACCATATCCCTCGATGGGATCTCATAACCAAAAATGTGCGGATCCTGGAACACCCTCTGCAATGCATCATCTGTCCCACCAATCTCCTTGTGGTTATAAACCACAATCTCGCCAACCACTGGAATCACTAGTATCCAATAGACATCCTCAGGTGTGACTATAATCTCTCCCATGGGAATATGGAAGGTGTTATGCTTACCGTGCCATCGCTTGGCTAAAGCTGTCAACAATGCCCTGTTGACCCTATACTGTGGGATCTTGAGAAGTGAACCCAAACCACATCTGGAGATAACTCCAACCCCTTGTTGAGAGAATCTGGGAATCATCTCCCAAGTTTGGGGAAATCTCTCTCTAATTTGGAGGATCTTAAAATCCTCCTATACATTATATCCATATCAATTAATCAGATCAAATTATCAAAAAGGTACATCAATCATTTAGAAAATCAAGCAATCATGTGAAATCAAATCAAAATCAACATCAAAATCAATCATCATTACTATTTGTTTTTCATTTCAACATGAAGACAAATTTATCAAATCACCATCAAAATTAGATCAATTATCCTTGATGCTACTCAATTTTGTCTAATCAGTTGTCTAATATAGCAACAAACATTAAGAAATAATAAATTGATCTTCAAACATTCCAAATCAGCAAAATTTCATGGATGCGCTAAAACAAACAATCTATGCACCAAATTAGCAAATATGCTAGTTTATCCATGAATGCACTAAAATAGAGGGTAAATGTGCTAATCTAGCATATACTCTACTCTATCAAGCGGATGCACTAGACTATCAAATCTATGCACTAATTCATGCTATGCGCTAAAGCCCTAAATGTATGCGCTAAATGATCATCTATGCGCTACTTTATCAAATCTATGTGCTAAATCTGCCTATGTGCTATTCTATCAACTAAATGTGCTATTATGTGATGTATATGTGCTATCCTATATGTGCTAAAGGAGGACTCACATGCACTAAAACCTAATTCTATGCGCTAAAACAAAAATTCAAATTTCTAAAAATTCAAAAATCATGCAAACATTTAAGCAAAACTTCACAAGGAAGGTTTCATGATCTTACCATAGGTCCATACGTAGCTGGTCTCTATTTCCATCGCACCTGCTCGAATCTGTGTCACTCATAATGGATCGCCATCTTAAATCTCCTCTCTCAGAGCTCTTTTTTCACCCAAATGAAACTATTCAAATGACAAGGACTTTTACCCTTTTCCACCTTTTAAGGGGGTAATAAAGTTAGGGTTATTTTTATTTTTCACCACGCTGAGTGCTATTTCAAGAGATAAATTGGTGAAACTACTTTAAATCATTCAAAATCTTCGAATCATCATCAAAATATTCAAACTCATGATTTATCTCCCAAGGGGGCATATGTCATCATCAATCAATTTTTCAAAGTCAGGGACAAAATTTTCATATTTTTCAAAGTTAGGGGAAAAATCTTCGTTATCTCAATTTTTCTTTGAAGCAATGCGTAAAACACATCACTTCAAAGAGGGGAAAAATGTATACATCTGAAAATTGTCACATTAAATCAAGCCTGATAATTAATTAAATAAAAATTATTTAATTAGTCTTCTAAAGTCAGCTACATATAAATAAATTTATTTATTTATTTATATCGTTCACTTTCTAATTCTTCTAATTTAATTAAATAAATAAGTTTATTTAATTATTACCATTTTCTATCTTCCTCTTAGTTAATATTAATTATCATATTACTCTAAGTTTGAATTTTTAAATTCAAATAAAGGAATATTCTTCTAAGTTCATTATTTCTAATTCTTCACTTCACATTTAATTAAATATTCTCAATATTTAATTAAACACCTTTTATCTCCTTCTCACACATAATTAAGTATTTTAATATTTAATTATGGAAACTTCTAAATTCATGTCACAAATAGTTAAATAAGTTAATTATTTAATTATGGATTTATCCTCAACTACCAGCTAACTCCTCATAACTAAAATTGTCAAATGGCTACTTTCCTTCATTTTTGAATGAAAGAGGTTGTTTAAGAGGAAACATTTTCCCTCTTTCTCTCTAGCTTCCATCTTTCTCTCCAACTTCTCAATCTTCCACCATTCATCATACTAGGCTTGATTGCAACCGTTGATCTTTGCCAGCTAGGATTTTGCCTCCAAAACTCTATAAACATAACTTATTTGTGCTTTGAAAAGTATCTAGAATCCAATCGAATATAGCGTGAGAATTATAGCTACATTTATTGAGTACTTAGAAATCTTATTTACTAGATTTATTTATCATAGCATAAAATTTTAGTGTATCATTTTAAAATCATGGTAGATTATCTTTCATAATCTATTTCAGCTTTCATATCTTAGTTTTATCTCATATCATTTAGCATATAAATGCATGTCGCATTGGTGTGTTTTTTTAACTCTTTAGTTTATTCCACATATTCACACACACAAAAATGAATACGTCTGACTTTCTGATCACCTAGTTAAGGGGAGAGCATACATGCCTACCATTCCAAATATAGAAAACATGTTGTAAATTTATCCCTCCTAATTATGCTAGATTCCTAACTTAATGAAAAGGAAATGACAAATAGATTCAACCCTGTAAACAATTGTTAGTAGTTTCAAGCTTTGATTTCTTTGACAATGTTCTTTTATTGTCTCAATAGAGTCTCTGACTGCGTACAAGGTTCCTGCAAAACAAAAAAAAACATAAATTAATTTCACGAATCTAGAAAATTTATCTTAAAAACCAGATGCGCCTTTACAAAAACAAGATGCGCTAAAACTCATTCCAAATGCACTAAACTATTGAATGTGCTAAAGTGTAAAACAACAGAATAAAATTTAAAACCCCCTGATGCGCCAAAATAACAGTTGTATGTACCAAAACAACAACCCGATGAATCAAAACATAATCCAAATGCACTAAAAGAACCACCAGATGTGTCAAAACAAGATCTCATTGCACCGATAAATTTCCCATATGTGTCAGAGAAAAATTTGAATGCGCTATTTCGTCATTTTTGTAGAACCTACGAAGAAAAAATCAACATAAAAGTAAATTAAGGATGGGGCAAGGCCCCACGATGGGAACCAATTTATTTGTGTGGTTTTATATGTGTCAATGAGAGTAATTAATCATAACTAAATACACACAATAAATGAAATGTATTACATCTAATGAAGGAGAAGTAATAAAGCAAACTATTATAATCCTGCATTCAAAATCATTCCGTTATCCTCTATTCTTGGTGATTCCTTAATTCACACTCTCAGAATTATTCATTACACATGAATGTGTGAAATGGCAACCTAAGAAATGAGTAGCTATTACGTAATAGAAACTACAATGGCTACATCATTATGTTTTTGTGTTTTTGAAGATATATGTTGAATGATCTATGATGGAGTGTTGTTGTGATTGAGATGATGCTAAAACTAGTAATGCAAATCTAATAATGATGATGTGTAAAATATGCAAGAACTAAAATGCTAAAATAGAAATTTCCATGATATATCTAAATGAACTAAAATGCAAAAATGCAAACTACAATGTTTTCCAAAATGCCTTTGAATTGCAATGAGACTTCTATAGCATAAACTTGTCAAATTCTCCCTATGAAAAGTTGTATAAATGTGTTCTATTTATAGAATTTTCCAAGATGGGAATGATGTGGAAGTGATGAACAGTCAAGATTGTGATCCTAAGGCATCTACGGTTGAGCACAAAGAGGTTGGAGAGAATCATGGAGGTGGTTCCCTGCATTAGAATATTTTGCCAAGTGTTGAATGGAATTGGAGGAAAGAAGAAGCCATGTGTCCAAGGTGGTTTCAAATTTGTTATAGGTTTGTTGAGGAAAATCTCATTTTAGAAATTAGGAAATTCAATTTCATGTGACACATGGTGAGATGGCAGGTAAGGTGGAAGGAAGTTAGAAGAATATTTTGAAATGTGACAATTTGAATTAAAAATTCAAATTTAAATGAAGATGGGAAATTAGCTAAATGACAAATTAGTTAATTTGTACATTTAACTAATTTAAGAGGAAAATGAATTTGGAGGCCAATTTGAATTAAAAAATCAAATTTAAATGAAAGAGGAAAAATTAACTAAATGATAAACTAGTTAATTTGTGCATTTAATTAATTTAAGAAGAAAATTATTTTGAGAAAGAAGAATATTTAGAAATGAACCATATAAATAAATTTGGAAATTTATTTATAAGTAGAGGATTTAAGATTTTATTAATTAAATAACAAGTATTTAATTAATTTATGCTCATACCATTTTTAAGTGCATACACTTTCTAGCACTTGCTCAAAATGGTGCCAAGCTTCAATTTTTTTCACACTTCTACAATTATAGAGGGAGCAACACAAACACAAACTCAAAGTCAATGTCAACAAAATTTCACAATGTCATCCTTCCCCATAAAATATGCACACTAGTATGCCTCTTGGGGGAACTACACATAATTTGACAAATACACACATTCCTCCTACACTGATATTTGGACTAAAATAACACATACAACATCTCAAGGATCAAGTCCCACATTTGATAATCTATTTGGATTATCATCTAGCACCATGGGTATGAGTTTTACATATCCATTATCCATAATATACACCCAAAATACCACATCATCAACCAACACAAAGACAAATCTAAATCCAAACCCATCAAACAAGATAAGAATAATTCATATTTCCACACCAAGAGTGCAAACCCAAATGACTAGCACTACACCAAACACCAACATGTTTTTTGGGTCAAACCTAAACACTGATCAACCTCCATTACAACATGTCAATCCAAACCTCAACTTCATACAAAACCAACACACTAATAAAACTCCACCACAACACAATACCAATACCAATACCAATTCCAAAAGGAAATAATAATCCTTTTCAACAAAAAATCAACCAAAACTTGACATTCACATCCAACTTCCAAAACCAAAATTCATTATCACACAACTACCTCAAGACACTTAACATGAACACCAACCATCTTGTGCAAACTCAACCTAACATGCCACCATCACCCATGGAAACTTTTATACAACAAATGCAAGAAATACAATAACAAATGAAAAACATGAAAGTGAGTGGGACAAAGAAAACATACTCAATGGAAGAACTGTGTCCTTATCCCTTTGATTGTAGTATATACATGTCACCTTTCCCTCCACACTTTAATGTACTGAACCTCAAAAAATACAAGGGAAAAGGAGATCCAATGGAACACGTGTGAGAGTTTAATAATACTTGTATGGACATCACTTTTGAGCATATGAAATTAATGAGATTCTTCCCACTTAGCCTTTCAGGGCAAGCTCTAGAGTGGTTCACACAATTACCTCTTGGGATAAGAACATGGGGTGAACTAGTTGACAAGTTTATCCCAAAATTTTCCTATAACATTTAAAGTGACATGACACTTTTGAGACTATACACAACCAAACCAAAAGAAGAGGAGTCACTTAATTCTTTCAAATATGGTGAAGAATGGCTAGCAAATTTCCTTGTCACATACTTGATAAATAATTCATCGCTATATTTGTAAAAACCTCAACATGGAATTAATACGCCAACTTCGAATATATTGACACAACACATTTGACGATGTCATTGAAATGGGAGTCTCCATTGAGAAAGCTCTTATTGAAAAATAATTGGTAAATATCTTCAAAGAAAACCAAAAACATCCCAATGACAAAGGAAAATTTCAGTCTAGAAATAAAGATGCCGCCAATGTTGCGGTAGTTGATGCTAAAGTGGTTAACAAGGTTCACCCCACCATCCACCTCAAAGGTCCTTCCACACAAAATACTCCAACACCAAGTCATGACTAACTACGAATACAGTCCAAAATAACCAACAACATAGAGGTCCTCTATGAGAAAACATGCCTAAACATACACACATTTAGGAGAACCTATTAAATTGATCTTGAAGAGAATATGGCAATATAATTTCATTCAACTACCAAATGTCAAACACTATGAACCCAAAATTTTTTAACCAACTTGGTAGAATAATAATGAATTGTATGAGTACCATCATATAAAGGGACATAAAACATCATCATGTTTGAGAATTAAACACCTTATCCAAGAGCTTATTGAACAAGGTGACATATCAGTGGAAAATTCACAAGGAAAGACAAATTCTGACCATAGTATTTTCAAGAATCCCCTACAAGATCATGGAAAAGGAAAAGCCTCATGTTCAGGGAACAATACAAACGAAAAGGCTAATTACACTAGCATCTCATATGAGTAAACCATTAATAGAATTCAATAATTTTATGACAATGTCTTCACCATTACCATCAAGAAAAATCTAGAGTGTGCTATCACCACTTGAAGAGCAAAGGTTACCTTGCAAGGGGTTGCTTCAAATCCACAACCAAAAATTCAGTATAGCCTCCTAAACCATCTAGGAAATACTACTACATAAATATCAATTCTTGAGATGCTCCACATATCCCCCGAGGATAAATACATTGTGGATAAATCTTTGCAAGATATATCCATTCCCACCAACCTAAATGTTAACCAATTTTAGGCCATGGTAGGATATTTAGCTACAACCCATGATGTCACATTTTTTGAGCAAGATCTTCTGGCACAACTAAATTATAATAAACCATTACACCTTGAGATATATGTTAATAAACAAAAAATCAAATGAGTCTTTTTCTAGATGGTGGAGTATTTTTGAATATATGCACCTTAATAATTGGTCAAAAAATTGGGATTCTCTAAGGCTTATATAAATACATCTAAGAAAATCATTATCAAGGCTCATGATGATGTTGAGAATTAATCCAAGGGTATAATCAAACTTCTTGTGAGGGTTGGCCCTGCTATTCAAAATATAATATTCCAAGTCTTAGATCTAGACTTACCATAAAACCTTCTCCTTGTTCATCTATAGATTCATTCCATGAACCATTTTTATTACACATCAATACCTTAATTTTCCATATAATGTCACCAATATCACTATATTAGGCTATCTCGATGCCTTCCAATATTATAGTAATTTGAAATGGACCACTAAAAATCAAGTTCCTATCAATTGGGAAGCATCTTCCTCCACCTCACCATATTACATTTATCCCTTGTCATTAGCTAAATTGTCAATTCCATCCACTACACTTTCCAAAACAAAGGTCTAGATCCATGTATGTGGAGAATACAACATTGAGAACTTATTTTGCATTGGGAAGTTTCCCACCTCACCAAAATCTTATGGGAAGCCTTGTCTTATTTAGAAGGAGCCTAAGGTTGTTATTCACAATTATTCAACTATGTTAACTAAGTGGGGTGAACTAAGAAAATAAACTATAGGTGAGAATATTTCTACATGGATCTATAAGGATGAAGAAGAAGCCAAGTCTTCAAAAATACTAGTTGATCAATATGGAAAAGGTTTCATGTGTAGTACCCCTCCGATTTGCTCATGTTTTCAGAAAGTGCTTTTAATTTGATAGACTATGATACTATGATGTTATTTGATCGCTAACAATATAGCGATGATGGTTTTTATATTGAGATGTGATGGTACACTATATTGTTGATTATTGATTATGACATGCTCTCTAGTTAGTATAGTTGATTATGTGAGTTGATATTAATAAATGTTCATGTTTAGTTATGTGATGTTTTAGTTTTGTCAATTTTGATGTGACACTGTATTTGTGAAGGGAACATGATTGTATCACTTTCTTGTGAGGACCCTGTAATTGCACAATTGTCCCTTCATGGTGTGATTGTTCGTGATCTATATACATGTATGACATATGTTTTGATTGCAGGATTGTTGGTATAGGACATCAACTCCACCTAGATTCACAGGTGTGAGCATGTCCATTGCCCAAAAAAATAGTTGATTGGGAGGTAGTAACATGATTTCTTTGTCAAACCACAACCTTAGTCACAATGTGTCATTAGTCATTGTTTTGGTCATGCTTTGTTGTCATGTTGTCTCCATTTGCCTTGTCGTTTAATTATTTTGCAAGGTATGCTCTATGGAAATTAATGTTAATTAATATTTATAATGTTTAAATTGATTATTTATATAATCACGATTAATGTTGTTTGAAGCTTTAAATTTGATTTAATTAATTAGATTTAATTTATTTTGTAAAGTAATTTAATTATTTTGATTAAATTTATTTTATATAGTGATTAAAATGAATTAGATTAAATTTGATATTAAAATTGTTAGATTATACAAGTTTTATTTAATTAATTATTTAAATTAATTAAATAAAGTTGTGAATTTAAATGAATTGATAATTAAAATTAATATTTGATTTTAAATTATTAAATAAAAAAATATCTTATAAAATATCTAAGAGGAAATATCTTGGGATTTGATTTGGAAAGGTATTTTGGGATTGTGACATGAGTTAGAAAATTGAAAACTGGTATTGGGAAATAATTCACGGAGAGAATCATTGCATTATCTAAAAGAGGGGAAAAAGGCTATTTCACGAGAATAAAAATGGTATTTTGGGTTGTTGAAAATTGGAAGAAGTTATCAGGATATTGGCTCTAGTTTATTTTCAACTTTTTGGAAGAGAGGATTATTTTGGAATCTGAAGGTTAGGCTCTACTTCAAACTTCAATTCTTCAAGCATCTGAAATAGGTTCTTTATTGTTTTTATTTAAATTTAAATTGGAAAATATTGCCTGTATAATGGGGAAAATTTTATTTGTTTCAAAGCTTTAATATGTTTTGAAATTTGGAAAGATTTACGTGAAAGCTTTAGAGCCTCACATTAAATTCTTATATTCTTTTGAAAAGATGAATTATTTTAAAACAATAGAATTCCTAGAATGATTATATTGAAAATTGGAAAAAACTCTATAGGAATTGATTTCAATCTTCCTATTAAAATTTGTAGAAAAACTCTGATTTTATTGGTAAAGATCTTCCTGAAGAATATTATTATTATTTTTGTCCAATTAGATTTATTTGGCTTGGGAAATTAATAACCTCTAGTAAATTTATAAATATTTTCTTATAGACTTTTTTTATGAAATTGCTCATCTGGGGGAATCATTTTGATATGTATATGTATATATATATATATATATATATATACATATACATATATAAATATATGCATTATTTTATTTTATGATTTTTTTTGTAAAACAATATTTTGAAAAAAAATACCTTGATGGAAATCCGTACCACGATTTTAGAAATATAAAATTGCAGGTTTAAAGTTTAAAGTTTATATATATTTGAATGGGGTTGGGGCTGCCCCCACAACTATCCCCACAGGGGAGGCGGTGTTGTGGAGGAAGTTCCCAGTGCCACCTTCATAGGTCATTCCCCCTTAGGGGGTTGGTTGTGAGTAAACAACTCAGAGTAATGTAGCTTTAAAGATTTTTGCCCGCCTGTTATTTCGATTTTAATTATTTGGTTTTTAAGAAATAAAATATAATATATATATATATATATATATATATATATGCATAAATATAAATATGTAATATATATATATGTATATATATGTATATATATTTATACATATATACTATTTGTTTAGAAAATTGTAATTTAAATAATATATTTATATATATATAGTTATATATAAATACATATCTAATTATATTTGAACAAATATATAACTATACATATTCAAATATATAAATTTAAATTAATTTAATAATAGGTGCATGTAAATGCACGAATTAGATGTTTTTAAAATGAAATGATTTAAAAAAAAAGAAATTGATTTTTATATAGATGTAAATCAAGAAGTTCAATTAAATAATTAGATTTAATTTATTTATTGATTATAAATGAAATTTTATTAAGCTAGATTATTTGAGCAATGTATTATTGTTTTTCTTGGAATGGAAATTGGATTAAGGAAATTATAATGATAGTTTTATTATGTACCTAAATTTCTTATTTAATTATGTCTTGTGTCCACGTAAGTTGGAAAATCTGTTAGTTTTGAATGTGTAAGCCTTCTAGATGTAGTAATATTATGTTGGAGTTGTGATATTTTGTTCAACCCTTTGTTTTCCTTGGGTAGGTCACTTGGTTGTGATCCAGTGTAAACACCTAGTTACTACAAACATGATGTGTTGCCTCTTGCATTATGGTTGAGATTTAATATTTGGTTTTTGTGCACTTTGTCTACCCTTGGTTTGTGGATTAGATCCTAGTGTTGTCAATAGGGGAGTGGCTCTCAATGGGGGCCAGTGCACAAAGTGGTTCCAAGATAACTCATGTGAAAATTGAGATAATTTAGTGGAAATTAAATAAAAGTATTAGGGGAAAGGGTAGCCTTAAAACACATAACTTGTTAATTGTGCCTCACTCATTGGCTCAAGGGCTTGTTTAGAATTGAGATGAGATGAGGAGGCCTAGAATGGCAAGGTAATTTTGTCCCTTTGAAAGGTATTTGAGTCCACACTAGTTTTCATGTGGGGCCAAGGATCGTGAGAGGCTACCAAGATAAGCCAAGATGGGGGTCGTGGCCTAGGTAGATCTACTAGGATAACCCATGCAAATTTGTGATGACACTCCTCCTATGACAACAATTTTTATTGTTTAGTTGATGTACTTGATTATTTTACTCTGAAAGCAATGTAACCTTTATGTTATGTATTGTACGTGTATAGTTTAGTCTTGTCGTTTCATGTGTCTTGAGGTTGTTGGTTATACCTAGGAAGCCCTTTTACTAGCTCCTAGCATGGGGGTGGGCCTTTGGGCACCACTTGGTTGGGTGGACCATGCACCTTACACCATTTGGTTTCCACTTCATGTTCATGATGGTAGGATCTTCTAGATTGGAGAGCTCACATGTTCCTGATGCTTTGTACCATCTCTTATGTTCTATTAAATCAATTGGATGTTAATGTTTGTGTACTACTCCTCGTTTGTATTCTAGAAAAATCCTTGTATCATTGTAATTGTAATATTTTTTGTATGATCTACCTCATTTTGGAAATGAGCCTTGTAACTGCTATATTGAATGAACACAATCTATGAATGGTTTTATTATGTATTTTGTAATCTTATGAAATGAGTTTAATGTTACTGGATCTATTTTCTTCATTTCATGAGTATAGTTTTTATGCTATGGATTAGTTTACTTTTATTTTTTATGGGTTTCAAATGTAAGCGTTGTGGTGTACCTTAGAGGATGTATGTGTTAAGTGTAGTTCAATTTACTTATTGTTATATGCACTTTCAAAAAAAAATTATTACACTTCTATTGTAATTAAATCATCCTCTATGATTACATGGTGGGACATTACACATGGTATCAAAGAGAAAGTTTAAACACTGGGTGCTCTGGGATAATGTTGAACCCATTAAGTTGTTAGTAGTGTAGGATTTAAGTTTGTGTTACCTTGTCTTATACCTTGGTATGTCTATGTAGGATCCTGCCACCTAGGTGAGGTCAAGGTAGAGTTCATGGTCAAGGATGAGGAGGTAGCCATAGAGGTAGTCAATAGGACTCACCTCCCCATGTTCCCCATGACTCAGATCATCAGGAACAAAAGGCTTGCCAAAATGATTTGGGATGTGGTGACTAGAATCAAGATCCACCAAGGATCAAGGGCACTCAGTTGCATCAATTGTTAGAGGATACTCTTGCTCACCTTTGATCGAGGAAGGATTGATATCAGATAGATATTGGTGAGGGAGAGAGATCCCTTAGACAAAGAGAGGTTCCAACACAACAGGAGGAGGTCAGAGACACTCATATGAGAGACCTACTTAGAGCTCATCTGCCCACTTTCAATGGTTTTGGCAGTGGACTAGAGGCCAAGACATGGTTGATATAATTGAACCAATATTTTTTCTATGCACCCTTATGGTAACAACACCAAGGCTAGATGTGCTATCATGCACTTGTGAGAATTTTCATTTACTTGGTGGAGATTGGAGGAGCAAAAGCTCTATATTGACATTGATTCAATTTCTTGGGATATGTTCATTGAGAGATTTAGAGCCACATTCCTATCCGAACATTGGAAATAGTGCCATGGAGATGAGTTTCATGCTTTGTGACATATAGCCATTTTAGTAGAACTATATGAACATAGATTCTACAATCTCAAATAGTATGCTAGTATTGTTGATGATGAGGGCATGCTAGTTCAACACTTCATTTGGGGCTTAAATGCCTAGATCAGTGGTGGTGTTCGGGTTTTTGAACCCAAGACCATGGAGACCATAGTAGAGAAGGCCAAACTGGTGGAGGAGAATTTGGCATGGCGTTGGGTGGACATATTAGAGTACAAATAGGCAGTGCTTTAGTTGTAGGACCTAGTTCATGTAGTGGCCAGGATCAGGGAGTTGGACCACCTATGACAGAGCAGGTGCCTGCATGGAGTGGTCAAAATTAGAATTCATAGGGTGACAAATATCAGTCAGGGGGTGACAAAAACTAGAGGCGGGTCAAACGCTTCAATTATGAGCAGCAGACATAGAGTTCACAATCTACCTATAATAGGGGTAGCATGCAATAGTCGAGTGTACCTCCTGGAGGTAGAGGTTTCGGCAGGGGTATATGATGTTTTTCTTGTGGCCAATAGGATCACATAGCATGATAGTGTCCCAATAGGGTAACATCAAGTTATACTCAGAGGCCAACAATGTCAGAGTTGACTGTTGGTAATGCGGGTAGAGGTCATCGAGTATTTGTTATGGTTGACAATCGCTAGGCTAACCATCAAAGAATAGTGGTAGAGACTTTAGGTATGTTATAGGGTAATAGGGTAACCATTCTTTTTTAATTTAGGAGCATTAGATTCATTTATTTCATCGTATGTCATAGTGCATTGTATATTGAGGGTAGATAAGTAGGACATTAGGTGGCAGGTCAAATTGGCCTTTGATGCTAAAGTTACAAGACATTCCCTAGTAAATGATTGTAAATTGGAGACTGGATCCTTTTAGAGTATATTAGACCTCCACATTATACCGTTGTGGTCATATGACATCATCTTAGGTATGGATTGGTTAGAGGCTCATAGAGTCATTATTGATTGTCGATGTAAGTCAATTCGATGCATTGATGTATCTGGTAGGGAGGTCAAGGTAGTGGGATTTTAGAGACCCTGATCATTGAGGATGATTTCAGCTATGTAGCTGAGGAGATGTGTACGCTAGGGCTATTAATTGTTTGTAGTGGCAGTAGATGACTTGGAGTTGGGAGATAGTGAGGAGAAGGTTACAATTGACTACCACCCCATACTTCAGCAATATGTAGATGTATTTCCTAGTGAGATTCCAGGGATGCCACATCAGTGTGACATCAATTTTAAGATTGAACTTATACCTGGATCTGAGCCTATTTCATGAGCTTTGTACTATATGACTACATAAGAGCTTAAGGAGCTCCACTTGTAGCTAGAGGAGTTGCTAATGAAGGGTTTCATTAGCCCTAGTGTTTCACCTTGGGGAGTACTAGTAATTTTTGTGAAGAAGAAGGATGGATCTCTTTGATTGTGCATAGACTACCATCAGCTAAATAAAGTGACAATCAAGAATGGATATCCCTTACCTAGGATCGATGATTTGTTTGATCAGATCAAGGGTGCTATAGTCTTTTCAAAAATCAACCTTAAGTAAGGGTGCCATTAGTTACGTATATTTGATTTTGACATTCATAGGATGACATTTCACACTCATTATGGTCACTATGAGTTTACAAAGGTACCATTCGGGTTAACGAATGCACCATCTATATTCATGAGCTTGATGAAGGAAGTCTTTTGCACATATCTTGATAGATTTATACTGGTATTCCTTGATGACATATAGATCTATTCCAAGATAGTAGAGGAGTATGAGGAGCATTTGAGGTAGGATTTGCAAATTTTGAAAGATAATCATTTATACGCTAATCTATCCAAATGTGAGTTCTTTTAGACCGAGGTTAAGTACCTTGGATATGTGATATTAGGAGAGGGTCTTGCAGTGGATCCTATGAAGATCTAAGTGATCATTAATTGGCCCGAACCCACTAATGTGGCAAAGATACACATTTTCATGGGGTTAGTAGGTTATTACAAATACTTTGTTTAGGGTTTCTTAAGGATAGGACATCCTATCACCTCTCTTCAGAGGAAAGGGAAGAGATCCATCTGGTCAGAGTAGTGTGAGGCAACATTTTAGACTCTGAAGGAGAGGTTGACCAATTCATCGATTCTTGTCATACCCGATCCTACTGGAGATTTTGTTGTCTGTGTAGATGCATCTTTGGAGGGATTAGGAGCAGTCTTGATGCAGGATGGTTGAGTTATAGTGTATGAGTCTCACAAACTCAAGGATCATGATTTGAATTACCCCACACATGATCTTGAGTTAGCAGCAGTAATACATGCTTTGAAAAGGTGGAGACACTTTCTTTTGGGGCACAAATTTGAGTTGCATAGTGACCATCAAAGCCTATAGTACATCTTCACACAAACCAATCTTAATGTTAGGCACAGGCAATGGCTGGAGTTCCTTTGCAAGTATGACTTCGAGGTAAACTTAATCGAGGGGAAGGAGAACGTAGTTGCCGATGCTCTTAGAAGATGAAGAAATGAGTTGTCAGAGGTGACTCTTGGTGTGGATTTGAGGAGTCAGATACTTTCTACACTTCATGTAGGAAGTTGGTATCAGGAGGTGAGATCAGAGATAGAGATTGGTAGGACTGTTGAGGGTAGATTCCCAGGTTATTCTCTAAAGTCAAATGGTTTGTTGAGACACATGGGACACATTTATGTTCCTCTTCTAAAGATCTTTGTGCCTTGGCTATGACAGAGGCACATCGGGCACCCTATTCAGATCATCCTGTAGTGAAGAATATGCATGCCAATTTGTGACAACTATACTTCTAGGCAGGTATGGAGTGAGACATCATTGAATTTGTGTTGAGGTGTTTGGAGTGTTAGCGAGTGAAGGCTAAACACCAACATCTAGCAGGACTTCTACAACCACATTTGGTGCTAGAGTGGAAATGGAATATAATCTCATTGGATTTCATTATTGGGTTACCCAACTCTTCTCGATGGTATGATGCCATTAGGGTATGTGCAAGATCATGATGGGCCAAAAAGTGGTGATATCTAAGTGATATGATGACCCATGTGGTTGACGACCTTTTTTTTACCCAAAATTGATGAAATGAAAAGGGTTTTTAAAGGAGATTCTCACCTTTCCACCAATATAAATTATGCTTTACTTTGAATTTAATAAATAATTATTATTCATTTTCTATTTGAATTACGACTAAAGTCCTGATTGATAGACTAATTGAAAAACATCTATAACTTTCAAATGGTATCACATTTTTTGAATCTGAAACATGCATCACATTCTATGCTTCACATACTATAGGATTAAAAAAAAATGAATTTCATGAAGTTTTGACCAAGTTAAGGTGGATAGACATACAAGTTTTTCTATTTTTTAAAAATTGTAATAAAATAATCATTATTAATTATTTACTTGGAAAGAAATTACAAAAAAATATGCATCACATCAAGACATGAGTCCCCTATTTATATTTAAAATCTTATAAAAAAATATTATCATTTTATTGTGGTTAGGGTGGTCAAACAAACACCTACTTGTTTTTTCCTTGAAATTTAAGTACTATTTCATTGAAATTTAAATTTTCACCAAATAGATTATTGTTTTTTTTAACTAAACCTAGTAGTTTAGAAACTAAATTCAATTTTCTATAGATTCTATTCTTACATATTTTTGAAATAATATAGATAAATTATTCAAATTTTTATGTCAAGTTGCCTAACTCTAATTTTTTGAATTTTATTTCCACTTAAGGGCCTGTTTTTTCCATGAAGATCCTACACATACCCATTATGGTGATATTGGATAGGTTGATGAAGGTAGCACACTTCTCTCCTAGTCATTCATCCTATAATTCTTCGTCTATTTCTAGAGTGTTCATGGGAGATATTGTTAGGTTGCACGGTATTCCTCATCAGATCATTTCTGAAAAGGATCCCGTGTTCACCTCAGCTCTTTGGATGTCATTGCAGGATGAGATGGGGACGCAGTTGAACTTTAGTTTAGTGTATCACCCTGAGACAAATGGATAGACTAAGAGGGCCAATCAGATCCCCGAGGATATGTTACACATGTATGTGATGGACTAGCAGACACGATGGGAGAACTATCTCCATTTAGTGGAGTTTGCATCTAATAAGAACTATCAGAGTTCGATTGGTAAGCTTCATTTCTAGGCATTGTATGAACAACCGTGTAAGACTACTTTGAGTTGGGACCAGTTAGAGGATAGAGTTCTATTGGATTTTGAGATGCTTCAGGACATGGAGCAATAGGTGATTCAGATCAGGGAACATTTGGTTGTTGCACAAGATAGGAAGAAAAGGTATGTAGATGTGCATCGGTTGGACCGTCAGTTTGCAGTAGGTGACTAAGTATTTTTGTGAGTGCATCCGTGAAAGAGTCCAATCTGATGTGGAAATTTTCTCTAAGCTCACACCTCGCTTCATCAGGCAATTCAAGATTCTTGAGAAGATTGGATTAGTGGCTTATCATCTAGCTTTGCTGCCCAATCTCTCACTCATACACGACGTATTCCATGTTTTAGTACTCAAGCTTTACCACCCTAATATATCTCACATCGTTGATTGGAATGCCTTACAGGTGGAGGATGAGCAGTTGGATTTGGAGCACGTGGCCATCGCACAACATAGGAGACTCGACCCCAGGGGTTGAGATATTGAGCAAGTTAGGGTCTAGTGGGATCCGAGAGATGATACATCAGCTACCTGAGAGGATGTGACTACGATGAGGGAGCTCTATCCCTATTTGTTCACACACTTCTAGGAGTAAGCCTAATCCTAGGGGGGAGGATGTAGTACCCTTCCAATTTTCTCATTTTTCCAGACAATGCTTTAATTTTGATAGACTATGATACTATGATGTTGTTATTTGATTGCTGAAATTATAGGGATGATGGTTTTTATATTGAGATGTGATGGTACACTATATTGGTGATTATTGACTATGACATGCTCTTTGGTTAGCATAGTTGATTATGTGAGTTGATATTGATAAATGTTCATCTATAGTTATTTGATGTTTTAGTTTCATCAGTTTTGATGTGACACTGTATTGGTGAAGGAAATGGGATTGCATCACTTGCTTGGGAGCACCCTGCGATTCCACAATTTTCCCTTCATAGTGTGATTGTTCATGATCTATATACATGTACAACATATGTTTTAATTGTAGGATTGCAGGTACAAGACATCAACTCCACCTAGATTCACAGGTGTGAGTGTGTCCATTGCCCAATAGAATAATTGATTCGGAGGTAGTAATAGGATTTCCTTGTCAAAACACAACCCTAGTCATAATGTGTTGTCAGTCCTTTTTTTGGTCATGCTTTGTTGTCATGTTGTCCCTGTTTTCCTTGTCATTTAATTATTTTGCAAGGTATGATCTATGGAAATTAATGTTTATAATGTTTAAATTGATTATTTATTTAATGATGATTAATGTTGTGAGAAGCTTTAAATTTGATTTTTTTGATTAAATTTATTTTATATAGTGCTTAAATTTAATTAGATTAAATTTGATATTAAAGGGTATGTGCAGGATCATCATGGAAAAAATACACCCTTAAGTGGCAATAAAATTCAGAAAATCAGAGTTAGGCAACCTGACATAAAAAATTTGAATAAGTTATCTATATTATTTCAAAAATATGTAAGAATAGAATCTGTAGCAAATTGAATTTAGTTTCTAAACTAGTAGGTTTTTTTTTTTATAAAAAAAATCTATTTGGTGAAAATTTAAAATTTCAATGGAGTAGTACTTAAATTTTAGGGAAAAAATAAGGAGTAGGTGTCTATCTGGCCACCCTAACCACAATAAAATGATAATAATTTTTTATAAGATTTTAGATATAAGTAGGGGACTCATGTCCCAATGTGATGCATATTTTTTTGTAATTTTTTTCCAAGTAAATAATTAATTATATTACAACATTTAAAAATGTAGAAACTCGTATGTCTGACCACCTTAACTTGGTCAAAACTTTATGAAATTCAATTCTTTTTTTTTAATCCTATAGTATGTGAAGCATAGAATGTGACGCATGCTTTGGATTCAAAAAATGTGATACCATTTGAAAGCTATAGATTTTTTTTCAATCAACCTATCAATTAGGACTTTAGTCGTAATTAAAATAGAAAATGAATAATAATTATTTATTAAATTCAAAGTAAAGCATAATTTATATTGGTGGAAATCTAAAAATCTCCTTTAAAAAGCTTTTTTATTTCATCAATTTTGGGTAAAAAAAAAGTCATCAGCCACATGAGCCATCATATCACTTAGATATCGCCACTTTTTGGCCCATCATGATCTTCCACATACCCTAAAATTGTTAGATTATAGAAGTTTTATTTAATTAATTATTTAAATTAATTAAATAAAGTTATGAATTTAAATGAATGGATATGTAAAATTAATATTTGATTTTAAATTATTAAATAAACAAATATCTTATAAAATATCTAAGAGGAAATATCTTGGGATTGGATTTGGAAAGATATTTTGGGATTGTGACATGAGTTAGAAAATTGAAAACTGGTGTTGGGAAATAATTCATGGAGAGAATCATTGTGTTAACTGAAAGAGGAGAAAAAGGCTATTTCACGAGAATGAAAATGGTATTTTGGGTTTTTGAAAATTGGAAGAAGTTCTCAAGATATTGACTTTGGTTTTATATTCAACTTTCTGGAAAAAAGGATTATTTCAGAAGAGGATTTGATAATTTTGGAATCTAAAGGTGAGGCTCTACTTCTAACTTCAATTCTTTGAGCATCTGAAATAGACCATTGTTTTTATTTAAATTCAAATTGGAAAAGATGGCCTATATAATGAAGATTTTTTTTTTTTTTTTTAAAGCTTTAATATGTTTTGAAAATTGGAAAGATTGTCCTAACAGCAATAGAGCCTCATATTAAATTCTTATATTATTTTGAAAAGATGAATTATTTTAAAACAATAGAATTCCTATAATGGTTATATTGAAAATTGGGAAAAATTCTGTAGGAATTGATTTTAATCTTCCATTTAAAATTTGTAGAAAACCTTTGGTAAATTTGTAAATATTTTCCTCTAGATTTTTTTTCGTAAAATTGCTCATCTGGAGCAATCATTTTGATATATTTATATTTATATATATTAATATATATACATATACATACATAAATATATGCATATTTTTATTTTATGAAAGTTCCTGTAAAAAAATATTTTGAAAAAAAACCCTGATGGAAATCTGTACGATGATTTTCGAAATATAAAATCGCAGGTTTAAAGTTTAAAGTTTATGTATAATTGAAAGGGGTTGGGGCTGCCCCCATAGCCATCCCCATACAAGAGGCAACACTGTGGAGGCAGTGCCTAGCATTGCCTTCACAGGCCATGCCCCCTTAGGGGGTCGACTTTGAGTAAACAACCTGGAGTAATGTAGCTTTAAAGATTTTCACCCGCCTATTATTTTGATTTTAATTATTTGGTTCTTAATATATAAAATATAATATATATATTTATATATATATACTATTTGTTTCAAAAAAATTAATTTAAATTTTAAATATTTAAATAATATATTTTAATATATATAGTTATATATAAATACATACGTAATTATATTTGAACACATTTATATATTTAAATGAATTTTATAATAGGTGCATCTAAATGAATGAATTAGATGTTTTTAAAATGAAATGATTTAAAAAAAGGAAATTGATTTTTATATAGATGTAAATCAATAAATTGAATTAAATAATTAGATTTAGTTTCTTTATTGACTATAAATGAAAATTTATTAAGCTATATTATTTAAGCAAGCTATTATTATTTTTCTTGGAATGGAAATTGGATTAAGGAAATTAAAAAGATAATTTTATTACCTTCCTGAATTGCTTATTTAATTATGATGTCTTCTGTCCATGTAAGTTGGGAAATTTGTTAGTTGTGAATGTGTAAGCCTTCCAGATGTAGTAATATTATGTGGGGGTTGTTGTGATATTTTGTTCAGCCCTTTGTTTTCCCTGGGTAGTGCACCTGGTTGTGATCCAGTTTAAACATTTGGTTACTACAAACAGGATGTGTTGTCTCTTGCATTATGGTTGGGATTTAATATCTATTTTTTTTGCACTTTGTCAACCCTTGGTTTGTGGATTAGATCCTAGTGTTGTCAATAGAGGAGTGGCTCTCAATGGGGGCCAGTGCAATAAGTGGTCCTAGGATAACTCATGTGAGTTAGATAATTGAGTGGAAATTAAATAAAAGTATTAGAGGAAAGGGTAGCCTTAAAACACATAACTTGTTAATTGTGGCTCGCTCATTGGCTCAAGGGCTCATTTAGACTTGAGATGAGACGAGAAGGCCTAGAATGGCAAGGTCATTTTGTCCCTTTGAAAGATATTTGACTCCACACCGGTTTGCATGTGGGGTTGGGCATCGTGAAAGGCTACCAAGATAACCCTAGATGGGGGTTGGGGCCTAGGAAGATCTACTAGGATAACCCATGAAAATTTGTGATGACACTCCTATGAAAACAATTTTTATGGTTCAGTTGATGTACTTGATTCTTTTACTCTGGAAGCAATGTAACCTTTATGTTATGCATTGTACTTGTATAGTTTAGTCTTGTGGCTCCTTGTGTGTTGAGGTTGTTGGTTATACCTAGGAAGACCTTTAAATAGCTCCTAGCATGAGGGGTGGGCCTTCGGGTACCACTTGGTTGGGTGGAATGTGCAACTTACACTGTTGGGTTTCCACTTCATATTCGTGTTGGCGGGATCTTCCAGATTGGAGAGCTCACATGTTCCCGATGCTTTGTACCATCTTTTGTGTTCTATTGGATCAGTTGGATGTTAATGTTTATGCACTACTCCTCATTTGTATTCTAGGAGAATCATTATATCATTTTATTTGTAATATTGTTTGTATGATCTACCTCATTTTGGAAATGAGCCTTGTAACTGCTATATTGAATGAACATAATATATGAATGGTTTTATTATGTACTTTTTAATCTTATGAAATGAGTTTAATGTTATTGGATCTATGTTCTTCATTTCATGAGTATAGTTTTTATGCTATGGATTAGTTTACTTTTGTTTGTTACGGGTTTGAAATGTAAGCATTGTCATGTACCTTAGAGGATGTATGTGTTAAGCGTAGTTCACTATACTTATTGTTAATTGCACTTTCAAAAAACATTTTTTTACACTTCTGTTGTAATTGCATCATCCTCTAGGGTTATGTGGTGGGGCTTTACATCAAGATCATGAAAAAAAGAGGTTATGATGGACATAGTGGTCTTGGTTTAAAAAAACATTGAATGACAAAAATATTGTCACCTCCTAAGTTGCCAAATTTTATAGGGTTAGGGTATACACCACCAAAATTCAGTCCTTATACTAAGTTATCTTCGGGTGAAAATTTTAATGGTTCTAATTAAATCGAGGCATATGAAGAATATCATACAAAAAAATCCCAATAAGTGGGAATGAGATTCTTGCATCTCTAGTGATTATGACTTATTTAAAATATTTCAAGAGCTTGACCTATCATCATCCAAAATTAAATCTATGAGTGTTCATGCTTGGATTAAAACCTTTTGGCATCCTAATGATACTTCTATTTTTACCATATAAAATTATTTCTTGAGCTATAACAATACCAATGATGACTTACCTCTCGTCCACCCACAACCAATAGATTAAGATCAACAAGGACCTCCAAAATTTGAAATATTCAAGAATAATGAAGCAATAGCTAAGTTCATGGGACTTTGAGAAGGAATACCAAATGGGGATCATCAGGCTAGATTCGTCACAGAGCTTTAAAATGCAACATACTTTGGGGAGTCTATTCCACCCTCTAGTCACAAAAGTGACAAACAAAAAGAATACGTCTTTAGGTGAAAACTCAAAGAATCCTTTAGACAAAGAAAAAATAAAAATAAAGGGCATATCTGAGGGTGAAAACCTCCTTGAGGAGCCCAAGGATGGAGGGTTTTACTTACTCCATATAAGCTAAGAGATATCACCCTTTCTTTTAGAAAAATCAGAAGAGATCAATCTGGGTAAAGATGACAATCCTAGAATCATTCACTTTGCAACATCCTTAATAATGACAAAGAAGCCATTTAATTCGTCAGTTTATTTTTTAGAAAGAAAGATAATTTTTTATTGGTCATATGTTGATATGATTGGATTGGGTCTTGAGTTAGTCTTGCATCATTTTCAATTATTCTAAAATGCAAAATGGGTCAAGCAAAAGTTGAGAAAGTTGCAACCCTAGATTCTACTGTTAGTGAAAGCAAAGTTGAAGAAGTTGCTTGATGTTGGTTTCATTTGTCCGATAAACTATGCATAATGGATATCAAATATTGTGCCTATAATGAAAGCAACTAGTGGAATTAGAGTTTGCATAGAATTCAGAAACTTAAACAAGGTTTGTCCTAAAAATGATTTTCTATTGCCTAACATTGAAATCATAGTAGACTTGATAGTAGGATAGGAAACACTATCACTCATGGAAATTTTTTTAGGATATAATCAAATTATAATTGCTCTTGCGGATCAAAATAAAAAAAAATTCACTTGTTCTTGGGGTACTTATTGCTGTAACATCATGTCATTTGGCCTTAAGAATATTGGAGCAACATATCAAAGATCAATGACAATAATCTTCCATGACTACATGCATATACTAATGGAAGAGTATGTGGATGAGTTGTTAAGAAAATAATTATTAAGATAAATTCATTTGGAAATGTTAAAAAAGATCATCAAATGTTTAGAAGACTTAAAGGTCAGATTGAATCTGAAAAAATGTGTCTTTGGGGTGCAATCCAAAAAATGATTAGGATATATTGTCTCTTGTAGAGGTATTGAAGTCGATCCTACAAAATTAAAATTCATCATGGATATGTCTTTTCCAACAAACATAATTCAATTTTGTACCTTGAAAGGAAGGTTGTAATCTATTCAAAGTTTTATGGATCATTTAGCAGATAAATATTAACCATTTTAGCAAATTCCTCATAAGGGAATGACATTCATATGGATTGATCAGTGTCAAGAAGCATTCCAACAAATCAAGAACTATTTTCTATCTCCTCTGGTTCTTATACCTCCTATCAATGGTAGATACCTAATACTATACATATCAACAACCTCATCAACACTAGGAGCCTAGTTAGCACAAAATGACGAAGAAGGAAAAGAACGATCCATGTACTATATCAATTACACACTTGTGGGGTATGAGATTAATTACCATCCTATTGAATGAGCATGCCTTGTAGTTGTCTTTTCCACTTATAAGCTTTGACAGTACATGTTGAATCATCGAACAAAACTTGTTTGAAAGATAGACCCCTTGTAGTACCTACTCAATAAAGTATCTTTAACAAGATGATTAGCAAAGTGGGTAATGATCTTGAGTGAATTTTATATAGAATACATTGATCATAAAGCAATGAAAGGACAAGTGATTGTTGATCAACTTGTAGATTCCCAAATAGTACTAGATCATCCATTAATATATTATTTTCCTAATGAATCCATATTCATAATAGATACCTCTATAATATGGAAGCTATAATTTAACAAATCTTACACAAATTATGGTTCATGAGTGGGTATCCTCTTTGTCACACTACAAGGGGACTCAATACCTAATTCATACAAAATAGCATTTCCTTGCACGAATAACATGGCTAAGTATGAAGAATTGCTAATGGGACTCTCAATGGCTATCAAATGGAAAATAAAGAATATTCAAGTTTATGGGGATTCCCTATTGGTTATCTATCAAGTTAATGATGATTATGACACAAAGAATAAAAATCTCACACCCTGCAAGAGAATGATTTATAGTTTCAAGTAGTATTTTCATGTTATTATCTTTAAGTAGATTCCAGGAATTTAGAAAAAAGAAGATAATGCAATGGCCACCATAGGATATCTCTTGGATATAACTAAAAATTCTCCATAGTATGAGTTCTTGGTGGAACAATTATTGATTCCTAAATTTGATGGCCCCAAATCTGAGCTCATGTGTGAAATTGTTAGTCTTGATTCTCCCTAGTACAAAGAATTTTATAATTACTTACATGACCAAATTATACCTTCTAACTTTTCCTCTAACCAACACAGGACCTTTATTTGAAAATCCTCTAAATGTGTCATCATTAGTGATACCATTTACTAATATAGCCTAGATATCAGCCTTCTTAGATGTCTCAATTTAGAGGAAGCAAAATTGGATTTACATGAAGTACACGATGGTATATGTGGAGCTCACTCTTCTTTTCCTACCCTAGCCAAAAACCTCATGCAAATGGGATACTATTGTCCTACTATGGAATATGACACTTATCACTTTGTTAAGAAATTATAACAATGTCAGAATTATGGAGATCTTGTGTACATACCTTCCCAATACCTTCATCCAATAACATCACAGTGGCTATTCTCTCAATGGGAACTCAACCTCATGGGAAAAATTCACCCTAATTTCACCAATGGTCATAAGTCCATCCTTATTGTGACTGAATACTTCACAAAATGGATCAATTCCATTCCAATGACCTACATCATCAAAAAGAAAATATCCAAGTTCATCCTTAATTACATCATATGTCGATATGGTGTTCCCCAATCCATAATTGTAGATAATGCTCCTCCTTTTGAAAATAATGATTTCTATGAAATTTTTGAGAGATTCCATATCCATCATCTCTTTGCCACTGCATACTACCCTCAAGGTAATGGTCAAGTTGAGGAATCTAATAAAACTATCTTGAAAATCCTAAAGAAGACTATCAATGATGCAGGTCATGATTGACACATCCAACTTAACCCAACCTTATGTGCTTATCATACAATCATTCACACTCCTTTAGGAGCTAATCCATATCCCCTTGTCTTTGGATCTAAATCCATTCTTCTCATTGAGGTTGAGTTACCATCCTTGAGAGTATCTATGTGACAATTTATTGATGACGACGAATACCATGTATCTCATTTGCATGAGCTAGAGTTATTGCATGAGAAGAGACAAAATGAATTGGTTCACTTACAAAAATATAAAAATCATCTCCATCATAGCTACAATAAATATTTTGAGTTAGGAATTTCAACATTGGTGACTTTGATGCAGGAGCATCCAGTGGTGTAAGGGCAATCCTACATCACCCAAAAATATATTTACTTTCATTTAGATTTTTTTTGTAGATGTTTTTGCATTTCTGGATACCCTTTTCGTCGAAGAAGAATTCCCAACTTTCAGAACTGCTTTTCTACTTTTTCTGCTCAACTGCTATTTTTAGCAGGTATGAATTTGAAGGCGTGAGGAGACAAAAATTTAAGGGAAGCTTCAGGACATAATAATAAACACTTTGGTGAAAGAATCAGATCAAGAGCATTTCCGGTTCAAAAGTTATTCAAGTTTCAATTTCTGCTTTTTGCCTTATGAAATCTTCGGAGCTAATTTTGAGGTACTTAGAGGCTCCGGATGGGCCTGAAAATTTGGCGGAATACGAAAGTGGTTAGCCTTTAGGCCCCACTTTTCGACAAGATATCTTCGCGAGAGCTTTCCGAAAAGATATTATCATTGAAGATCTGACGGTTAGATCTTGAGTTAGGGCTTCCGAAAGTTGGTGCATAATTTGAATCCCGTTTTTGGCTCCAAAAAAAGAAACGGGCTATTTATGGGCGAGTTACTGTTTCTTTTAGGCAGTTTTTTTGGGGAAAGAAGATCGCATGCTGCGAATAGGGGAATTTCTGTAGTTTCTTTCTGTAATTTGCATGTATTGCAAAACTGGAGGATTTGAGATCCTCTGCATGTAGGAATTTCATACTTTGAAAATAATAAGTTTTGTTAGTTTTTCTGTGTGATTTTCTGTGTCTCGGGTTGCACCCTCATCAAACTTGCTCTTAAAAGAGAATCCAAAGAATCAAATGGATTGAGAGAAATCAAAATATTTTGAGCCTAACTAGTTGGGTCCTTACATGATAACCACTACATATGGATATGGTGTGTATGATCTCACTAATCCTAAAGGTGAACCATTACTAGATCCTATCAATAGCATGCACCCTCACAAGTATTATACATAGCTCTTAGAGAATCCCTCAAAAATATAAAAAAGAAAATGGCAAAAAAAATCATTACCCAAATGAAAATTGGGAAAATAGGCATCTTGGTGACATAAGAAAATAAAATTAAAGAGAAATAATTCTTCCAATAGTGAAAACCACTTTGGTGGTGCTTTAGATAATTACCATGGTGGAAACCTAGCAAATAGGCACCATGAGTAATCAGTCTTTGCTCCTTTGTCTACTATCATTCTATCTGATTTTTTCACTTTCATCCATGATCCCTCACACATATTACATTTCATAATAATATCCTAATTTTCCAATTTTTCCATAATAAAGTTTTGTTATCCTCTCATGGCCAAAGAATCATTGATGCTTAGCATCCTTCATCCTTTCATATCCATCCATAATAAAATTCTCTCATCCATTTCATTCATAATAAATTGTTCCTATACATAACTAGGGGAAATTCCTTAACTTACATCTTGTAGAGGATCCTAGACATGTTTTAGCATTCAAAACATCAAACATCCAAAAAAACCAGAAAACATAAAAATGCTAAAAATTAAATAAATCTAAATCTCAAAAAATCAAAAAAGATCAAAAACCCCAAAAAATCAAATATTTCAAAAATCCAAAAACATCCAAATGATCCTTGAAAACAACAAAAATAGAAAACATAAAAAATCGAAAAACAAAGTCTATGTCAGTCTAAGTGGTTGAATTACATTTCCTTTGTGGCTTCAAATAAGTAAGGCCATCATCGATGAGCCCTCAAGGCTTAGGTTAGTCCCTCAATTTTTTTTGTTACAATTTGTCAGTCCGTCCACATCGATATTTCCATAATAAAATATCCATAGTTGGAGTTAATTGAACTATGTTGTTTATGTGCTTCACATAGGCAAGGGAATAATTGATAAGCCCCTAAGGAATTAGGTTATTCCCTTAGGGTTTAACATAACAAATTCTTTATCCATCATAATCATCCATCTCATAATAAATTATCCCTTTATAAGGTCAACATTTTGAGCAGGAACAGACAATTATTAAACAAGAGAACCGAGCTTAACCAAACTAAGAAACAACAAACAAACTATCCAACTAGCCTTCAACCATCAGTGATCAATTTCCTAAAAAACATGTAAACATAAAATATCCAACATCCAACATCAAACATCAAACATCAAACATCAAATATCAAATGATCCTCATCAATTATCAAACAGTTTTAGAAAAAAATGTTGCATCATTGGGATCCTTGGTCTTAAATGACACGCCTCATTTTCAAACTAGAATTTATCCATCAATCCTATCAACTATTCTTAGACAAGATGTTGCATTTTTGGGCAATCTGGGATTATACAACATGTTTTCTTCTTTGAAAAAAGACACTATCATTATCCAAAATTTGATCATACAATTTGGCAAAAGATCTAAAGTGTTGTTGACTTGTTGGTCCAATTTGTCTTATCTTTTTATCTGATTTATCTTTGTTCATGTTACTATGCACCTCTAGGATGTGCTAAAAGGATTTAGAGGAGCAATGATGGATCAGGACCTTTCTCTCTTTGATTTATGCTTGCGATTTTTCTTGGAAATATGATTGGGGCATCTAGGTTCCTTTGGTATGATTGGGGTTCCATTTGGCATAATCAAAATGTCTTATACAAGTGAAAGATGATCTAATGCTTTCTTAAATCAGCAGAAGTACGTTTCATGGTTACTTCTTCACACATTTTGATAAGGTTCTCTGGTTACTAGTCTATGTCGACATTCCATGTCTATCGCATATTTTCTTTCTTGTAAGGGATAACATATCACACCCAGGTCTATGTCATACCTTGGTGTTTGTCATCCATTTCCATAATAATTTCTATGATGATAATTATACAATAAAAATCAAAGGTTGATAATTTATTAGCAAGATCTCAAGATACAAGTCCCAATTCATTTGCTCAGTTTTCATCCTCGCTAACTTTCCACACTAACATCCCCTTCATTCACCCTACATTCATCCTGATGGCATGTTGTGACACACAAAAAAAATGCAACAACACTATCATCTTGCATCCACAATCATGTTAGTGCACCATAGGTATCATCATGATATGCATAATGGGTCATCCATATGAAATTCAAAAATAAAACACAAATAGCATTACACCATGTAGTATCACCATCCATATAAGCATCACATAAATTCATGTCATAAAAATATATTATCACTCTGCATATCCACATCATCACATCATGTGCATTTACTCATACATAATGACATACATAAGCAAACAATAGAACCATGTGCATCCATCCATACAACATAAACATGTGCTACCATAAAGCATACATAATACATCCATAACAAAAAATCACAAAGTAAATATCACATATCCATAAGAATACATATCATAAAATCACATAACATAAATACATCACATAGAGAAACATGAGGAGCATGCATATAGAATCAAACACAAACATGTAGTCACCACAAAAATCATGTATCTTACATATATAAAAAAAGGTGTGTCAAAGTACAGTATCATGGTGTATGTTAGAAATGGAGCTCGTAGGCTAAATCAAAATGTCAGTGTCTAAAACATATGAAAATATGCCTAGCCTATGTTTCCCTCATCCCCTAATGGCGGTGGGCCTAATAGTGGCTATCTCTCCTCCCTCTATAGTGATCTTGAGGGTCTATCATAGGGTTTAGATCTTTGATATTGTGTGACACCCCCACTAATTTGTTTCCTCCTAGAGTTCCCTTGGCTCTAAAAGTGGATCTTTATGTAGCTCAGAGTCCTTTGTGCTATTAGAACAACATCCTCATAATGTCTCCTATAGTACTTAGTTTCCCTCCCCACATCATATAGATATTGTGCTAGCTCTTCAATGGGCCCACTCATAGTAGATACAAAATCAATGCATCATTAGTAAGCCCTTTGTGCCCTGATAACAACCATATCTCTCTCAACAAGGAGTGTTTGCACCTATCCCTATAAGGCTAGTATCTATGATACTTGTGCCTACAACATTTGTACTTTCTCTTGGAGTGCTTGTATCTATGTTTGTGAAACTTGTCCTACATCCTAGGCCTCCTCCTCCATAACATCCATTATCATGTCCCAGATTAGGACATCATGTAGACCTTCCTCCCTAAGAGAGAGATCCCTAGCTAGCTCCTCTACTAATACATCCCCATCCTTAGCCATTTCCTCCTCACTGACCACTCCATCCCTCAGTTCCTCTACATACACCTCCATCTTTTCCTATCATTTATGCTGCTCTCCCTCCTCCCTAATGGGTGGTATATTTCTAGGCTACCCTCTATGCTGCTCATGATGGTAGTCATATCCTCCTTTAGTGACCTCTGCCTCATGAAACCTACCCCTATCATCCCTTCCTCTATCATCCCTACCTATATCCCTTCTCCTACCATCTCCTCAACCTCCACCATTGTTGTCTCCACCATCCTCCCCATCTCCATCTCCATCTCCATATCCATATCTACTACCTCCCCTCCCTCATCCTTTTCCTATTAGTGTCCCTTGGGGACCTCGACGCATCCTCTCTACTAGTGTTGGCTGGTCTAGGTTTGTGAAGGGTGTGGGCCTATGTACTTCCCACCAAGAATCATACTCTATGGTGGTGCCTACATTGGCCACATTTGATGTTGTGCCCCACTAAATAGGCTATAATGTTAGAATCTCTTGCATGGCCACCTTAAATCTTACCATAGGCCCTGACTATGGGACCTCTTGAGTTGATCGTGTGTACTATGTTGTACCCAATGGCACTCCTTATAGCTCACTAAACTATCTGAGGACCCTCTCTCATATGTGTCTCTCTATGATAAATCGGATATCATGTGTGCCAGTTATTGGGTACGTGCTTTGCATCATCATCCTAACCCGCATAGTAGATATAGGGTCTCTAGATAAATCCATCTAGCAAGTCAATGAAATATCTCCAATAACCAATATTTTCTACCTAAATCTGAGTAACTTCCCTGCCATAAATGTGTACATATCCATAGGTGGTATGAACCCTACAATGTTCTCCCATGCCCATACCATTATTAGCATTGTACTATAATTATTTCTGTGTTCATCTCTATAGGCTACATCATGTAGCTAGAAGTATAGCATGACTAAAAGACAAGGTCCCCATCCACCTCTGTAATCATCCATTTCAAGGGAAATATGTGGATGCATTTTTCAAGAAAGACCAATATCACAATCACTGAGCATACCATAAAAATAAGCCTATTGTACCTATTTGCTAGGGTGTCCAATCTAATATAATAGTCCTCTAGTCCTATATCTACAATGGATATAGTCTTAAATACCCATTGCATCACTACTAATCCTTGCCTAGTATTACAAAACACTCGATCCCCATGAATAGGAAGCCACAAAATCCTCTAGATGTCCTCAAATGTCACAATCACCTCACTAGTTTGAAGGTGGAACAAACTTATCTTCCAGTGCCATCTCTCTACTAGTGTTGCCAATAGCCCCCTGTTAGCCCACAAAATGGGCATGAATGTCACATGGTATAGCCCCAATTTAGTTAGCATGTCTTAATCCTCCACAACCAAGTGATATCAAAAGGAAAACAATGCTAACCAACTCTCTCATGTGTATATCAACACAAACCTCAACAAAATTCATAAAAGGCATATCATGTTAACTGCAAGGTCTAACTTATCCTATATGATCTATTTGCATTTTGCAAAAAAATCCACAAATTTCCTAAATTACCCAATTAGTCAATTACATCACACTATCATGCATATGTGTCACTTTCATAATTGTGTTTCTTTTTAACATATATTTCATTCTATCCTATAGTTGTGGTGCACTATCATAGTTGTGTCATTTAATACTACACTTGCATCACACTAGCACAATTGTAGTGCATAAAACAATTGCGAGTAGGTTATGCATGCGTCATACCTATGCAATACTAGAAAATGATTGCATTACACTTTGCAATTTTTGAGCATGGTGCCAAAGTTGTGGAAAATATGATGACAGTTGTGTAGAAACTACACTTCATCTATTTTCCCTTCTTTGAGGCCTAAAATATACCAAAATTTGACAAAATCACAAAGCAAGGCTTAGATACACATTGCTGCACTCAAGCCCTCCTTCCACCTGAACGATCAAACTTGATACTCATGATGTGTAGAGATTGGCACTGGAAACATTTTGACAACTCTACAACAAATCTCAAACCAAAGCTCTTGAACTCCTCAAGAAAAAGTGCACAAATGACCTATTTTCCCTCTAGGGTATATTTATACCTAAGTTGACCTAAGAAGGCCTTACCTACATAACTGGCTCCATCAACATTTTCCTTTCAACCCAAATACCAAGCCCTAGATTAACTTTCAAGCCTAGTTTTTCATTGCCAATGCATTTGCATCTATCCAATTAGCTTATCAATAAACTTGCCAAAGTTTTTAGATTTTTTTTTTTTATTATCAATTTTCCCAAGGGGGTATCATCTTATCCCACGTCCACTAAGGCAGATTGGGGCAAGTCTTGAGCTGATTTTTTTTATTATTCTTTGATAGAATACACATAATCATATTATATCAAAGAGGGGCAAAATATAGACACTGAAAGATATCATGAGCCTACAATATTCTATCATTAATTCACCTTTTTCCATGTATAATTAAATAATTTTAATTTTTAATTATTCTCTAATGTCATTTTCTCCTATTAATTAAATAATTATTAATTATTTAACTAACTCACTTTACCTCATTCCTCTTTTGATTAATTTAAGTAAATATTAATTTTATTTAAATTACGGACCACTAATTTATCTTTTTTATCCTTAAATTTTATTCAATTATTTATTTACATTTTCCTTTGCAATTAAATAATTATTTTAAATTATTTAATTATCTATTAGCTTTTTCCTTCCATAACTAAATAAATCCTATTTATTTAATTATTTGTCATTTTTTTCCCTCCATAATTAAATATTTATTTCTTATTTATTTAATTATTTATCATTTCCCTCCATATTTTATTAAATAATTAATTTTAATTATTTAATATTTTAACACTCCACCTTCCTCTATAATTAAATAATTATTTTTAATTATTTAATTATTTGTTTTCCCTCTTTTAAAAATTAAATAATTCCTATCATTACTTAATTTGAATTTCTTCCTAGCCAATCCCTAAATCTCAACAAATTTCTTGAGATTTGTTCAATCCTTCCCATCCTTATCTCTTTTCTTCTTTATTAGTCTCATCGATTGATCATCAAACCTCATCATCCAATCCTCACCATTCATTTGAATTGGGATTTTATAAAAGAGATTCATCACCTTCATTACACCCAAAGCACAATCTTTGATGTTTTTCTATCTTAAGATCTAGCTATCTTGTATCAACACCAATCTTATCAAATATCTTGCATACTACATATCTAAGAACAAACAAAGAAAAATGGAGAAGAGAAATGGAGATGATTTAACTTTGGCATAGAGATAGTACTATTTGTTTATTATTGTGATTTCTATTATCATTTGTGCTTCATTATTTGATTAGGGTATTTATTATCTTGAATTATATAGTTTTGTGGTTGCTATTATTATTCATGTTTATTTCCAAAATTTCCATGATCTATAATAAGTACATGTAGGGGATAATTTACTTTCAAATTTTCATTTTGTTGGATTTTGAATGCTATTATTATTATACAACATTACCAATTACATTAACAACCTATTTGTAAGAAACTCTATAAAAAAGTCTCCAAGATATTTTATAAATGGCCTTGAATTTCCTTTTATAGAACAAGGGAGCAAACAAGCTTTAGGCTAGTGGAAAAAGTGTCACCTTTTCATTTGAAAAATATGCCCACATAAGAACAAACAAAAAGGTTAGAATTACCTTGTGGATGGATGAATATTCTATTATAAGACAAAAATAGTTCTTTATATTGTTGAAGAAGAGCCTTGTTGATTCCAAAATGTGCTTGAAGAAGAAAGTGCTTGTACTTGTACTTGATTCTCTTTTCTTTACCTTTTCATTTGAAAAATATGCCCACATAAGAACAAACAAAAAGGTTAGAATTACCTTGTGGATGGATGAATATTCTATTATAAGACAAAAATAGTTCTTTATATTGTTGAAGAAGAGCCTTGTTGATTCCAAAATGTGCTTGAAGAAGAAAGTGCTTGTACTTGTACTTGATTCTCTTTTCTTTACCTTATTTATCTTTCAAAGACCTCGAGAGATGTTGACTTGGACAAAAGGACAAAAAAATCAACAAGAGGAAAACATATTAGCTCAAGATGAAGGAGATGCTCGTTTATATTGAGTAAGTAAAAAAGACATTAGAGAATCAAGCTATCAAATACCATGTCATATAATTAATTTGATTTATTAGGAAAAAGACTTACAACTCTAGATGTTGATTATTGTGAAGCAATTTTTTCTTTTATACGTATTTTTGTTTTTCATCTTTATTTTTTAATCCTCAGGATGATCCGTGTGCAAGAGGCTTGCATTTCTGAGTGTGCAACTCGCCATGTGGTGGGTGTGTGCCTCGATGATTGGCCTCTCTGCAATCAGAAGTCAATCCATGTGTTGATATGGTGAACATTTTCTTGATTTTTATTTTCGCAAGAATAAGATTATCCACCCTTCCAACACCTCATCTTGTTGTGCCTTGTAGTTGTAGAAAGGGAATTCTCGAATAGGAATCCGTCGAGATGCACTATACTTTTTCTTAGCCAAAGAATATGAGTCGATATCGCCAAAGACACTTGGAGTGATTGATAGGTTTTTGCCAGCCTGTCTTCTAGGATCAGAGCGACTATGAGGTTTAATCCTGTTAAAATATCTAGATGACATAAATGTGGTAGTTTAAGGTTGATGGGTAGGATTTCGATGACCTTATAAAAGATCTAAAATTGAATCTCCAAGATATTATTTTTTGACGTCTGGCAGTCATTAATTTTGGAGGAGGTCAACGCGTTTCTTTTCTAGGCAGTTATATATTGACAAGGATAGCAAAAAGCAAGGGTTCCAAAAAGTTTTCCCATTGGAAAAGTTTTCTTAGTTAATATAAATATTTATGTTAAATTTCATAGAAAACTACTTTACTCTAGCATGTTATGTCCATTTTAAGATCAAACTATTATTGGATTGGAATTCAATCTTCATTTTAAAGTTCACCTGAATTTGAAATGTGATTTATTCTGAGGAAATATTTGAAACTATGCATGATCTGGTCTTTATCAGTATTTCTTTCTTTATATCTTCATCCAGAATAGAACATTGTGTCTTGCTTAATTGGAATAGTTTTGGTTGTTGGATTTCTATGTTGTTTGTGTGTATGACTGAATTTTTATTTTTAGAAACTAGACTATGTCATTAGAATTTTCATTTTCTTCATAAGGTTATCATTTGTTCATGATATGCTATATTGAGAGGGAGGGTTTCTATCTCTTTTTGAATTTTTTTTGTTGAATCTGGAACTTCTATGTTTGATCTAGATCTTAATATACACTTCTTAAGGCTTGATTAAATGTCTGCATTTGTGCTTGTATCGAGCCTCTATTGTTTGTTCTCTTCTTGAAAATGAGGGGAAGTGGTGTTCTATGTCTCTTATATCACTCATAGAGGAAAACTCGTGGTTTTGAAATGTTGTAAGAGTGTTAGCGCATCACCATTTTTAAGTTTTACCATTTACATTTCTTTTCCCTTTTCCCAAAGTTAAAGAAGAGTCAACTTTCTATAAGAATCTCAGAGGTATTCAGTGGGAAGCATGTTGTCCCCCACTCGTTGAATTTCCCATAAGACTGTTGGAGAGGTGAAAAAATTTATGATCAACAGTTCTTTTTCTTGCATGCTCGGTGGAACATATTACAAAAGCCTAATTAGAGGTCTTAAATATCTCTGAATCAGACCAGAGGAAAGTAACTGGAAGTTTCATGCCTAGGGTTCAAACAAGAGCATCATCAAAGGGTAAATTTCAGTACTCTTAGTTGCCAACTTCGGTACCTAGGAGAGGAAGAGCTGCAAGTTTTGTATCATTTGTGAGAAGTAGAAGGGTAAGAAGTAGGAGTTTGAAGTCTAGAGCTTTGTCTAACCCTCTTGGAGGTTGAAGTTTCTAGATAAGAATACCAGTCTATTTGATTCATAGGAGTCTTTTCTCTATGGCCCATATACCCTGTCCCCCTCCTAGAAATTTTGTAACTTGGGATAGTGGTAGTCCGCTACAGCCAAGCTAATCCACCTGATGGATGGCCCGCCATACCAGCTAATTCCCTCAAGGCTATTCTGAAATTCTTGGGAGAAGATTTTAAAACCCCTTATGAAAACTTGCAAGATGTGGTGGAGGTATGTAGGGTGCACAATATCACAAAGGATAATATTTCCATCAGACTGTTAGCTACTTCTTTCAAAGGAAAATCTTAGGATTGGTACATATCTCTGACTTCTAGTTTTATCACTTGGTGGGATGATCTCAAATAAAATCTCTTTGAATGCTATTCAAAGAAGGGAGATCATTCCTCTCTCTTACATCAACTAATGACTATCAAGGGAGCCCCACAAGAAGCTATGAGTGATTTGAACACCAGGTTTAATAAAAACTGGTAGAGGATCCTGACTACTACATGACCTCTAGCTACTATGGCCTTAATGTTATTTCTAAAATCCATCAATTTAGATATAGTGATCCAAATAACTGCCATGGGAGGAGATACTCTACCCGACGCCTACGAGTTGGCAGTCTGTGTAGAAAATCAATTGATAAATGTAGGAAAGCTTCTGCCATGACCTCTGATGCTTTTTTTTCCCTATTTGGGTGCCATGCTCCAACAAGAGTCCTCTCTGAATACCCAGTCACCTAGAAGATTAGCCAAGCTCCACCCTAGTCCATTTATGTACACACTACCGTACAATGAAGAATGTTGGGTTCTTCTATGGTGGTAGAGCTCAATGATATGAAAATTATGATGTGATCTTTTGCTAATGAGCTAGTTCTCATCAAACGTCAACAAGTGGATCCTCCAAAATAAGTGACTCAAACATATCAAGGGGGTAGAAATTTCTATCAATAGAATTAGCAGAGTACGTATTAGTGACCTTCGAGTCAGGGAGGTCAGCAAACGGCTCCCACCAACCAAATAGTTTCGATCACTATGTTGTTGCAAACTGTTAAAGATAGCCATAGCAAAGAGTTGGTACTAGGCTAGAACAACCTGGAAGATGATGAAAATGCTTGGTGTTTCCCTTTCAATAATAGTCACATGCCTCAAAATTGTTCGAGAGGAAAATTGCAACAAAGAATAGCGAAGCAGAGGAGAAAGGGTGTGTAGCCTAGCATAGAAGAATATGAGTCTCTCAAGATAGAAAATGCTCGATTTAGAGTGCAAATGTAAGGGATGTCCATAGAACAAGAGTTGGATATAGAAGCTGACCAGGCACTTTTCTCTTGGATGGAAGAGTAGGACGCAATTTTTTGTGAACAAAATCTCGACGACTAGCCCCCCATAGGTATAGTCGGATTACAATAGAAAATCCAAGAGAAGACTCATCTAAGAATATGTGTTGTAGTCTCTCTTGTACTCTTAGCCTCATCATCCACCATCATTTGAAAGAAAATGTCCCCAACCTACTGTTCAGCCTCCCCCGCAGCAGTAGATTTCGTCAGCCCTGAACAAATTGCCATGTAGTATGGGGAATCAGTTTTTGACGGATCACTTTCCATAGAGGCCCAAGGAGATCTTGCCATTCAGACCAAAGATCCACCCAGTCAAAATGCTTAATGTGGTAGAATAGATAAAGAAGGAACCTACTAATGTGTCTCTATGGGATGTAATATACATTCTGTAATAAAAGTCATTGCTTGAAGGGGCACTAAAAATGAAGAACCACGACCACACATGGATGAAGCTCTGTCATGCGATCCGAATAGAGAGAAAGTACCCACATCGGATCATTAAATTACAGAGGCCATAGCCTATACAAATAATGTGGAGGAAGTGAAAAAGGGAGAGGTAAGTAAGCCAAAACCCACTCCTTTCTTTTTAACATTAATTGTGAGGGATAAAATCCTGCACAATAGTATGATTGATTCAGGAGCCAGTATGATAGTCATGCCAAAGCAAGTGGTTGATGCCTTAATACTTAATTACGAATATTTGGAGAAGGGAATCATGCATTTGGATGGAAATAAGGTTCCGACGGTTGGTCAGATAAAAGATTTATCTTTAACTCTTTTTCCGTGTCCAAGCCAAACAGTCTCATAGGAGGTGGTAATAATTGACATTCCTCGATCTTCGGAATGTGTCTCTCTAGAGATTTCACCACGAAGTTGGGCAGAGATTTCACACTGGATTAGTCCCATTTGATTTTTAGGACCAAGCATGGGGCAAAGATTAAGATCCTTTCAGAATCTTTACATCCAAAACATATAGCAGGCAATGCTTTTTTCTATTTTAAGGTTGTACATACTTCCTTTTCAAGGCAAGATGGGTATTGCGTTGAAATGTTGGAAGATGAAGAGGACATAAGCATGTGAACTCCTGAAGAAGAGGCCCTTCTTAGCCAGTTCATCGACTCTGGCTCATAATTATGTCATATTTGACAATGACACGATCTATCCAAATCTGGTAAAAGATCAGATAAGCTATGATGATCTGACAAATAATCACTTGTGGAGTTTGTACTTTGATGGTGCAAAATGCAAGCCTAGCTCTAGGGTAGGGGTCTGATTTTTGTCCCCAAAAGGATTTGAGACCCTTAAGGCTTATCATTTCCAATTTCCATGCTCAAATAATGATGTAGAATATGAAGCATTAATCCACAATCTTTTCCTTTTTGAGCGAATGGGCATGAATAGGGTGCAAGTATTTGGAGACTCTGAGTTGGTAGTTAGCCAAGTTTGTGGCTAGGTGGTCAAAAAAAATACCAGGATGAAGGCCTATAGACATCAAATATGGGACATAATTGAGGGATTTGAATTGTTCAACTTACAAGTTATTCCCTAGTCCCTGAATGATACAACGGATCAGATGGCCTCCTTTAGTTTGCAGTTTGAGCCTATGTCCAACTCCAAACAAAGTTCAGTTCACACTATTGTCCGACCATCAATTCCAAATAATGACCAAAACTAGCAAGTATTTGAAGATGATGCCCAAATAGTCACCTTCGTACAAAATTCCAAAGGACCTCCTAACAGTTCGAAATCAGAATTTCATAGATCTGAAGGATAGGTCATTCAGCTGAAGGGTAACAAACTTCCTCAAAGTTTGATTGCTCTTCAAAATATCTTTGATTGTGAAGATGTGGGAAATGGAAAGCAAAGGTTCACAATAGATAAGAAGGATTTTGAAGAGTTGGATTTCGGGAATGACATAAAGCTAAAAGTCAGAAGAAATGTTTAGTGGGAAGATAGAGAAAGGTTGAAGAGTTTGTGCTCTAAGTATGAAGGGGTTATAGCAAGGACATATGATGATCTGAGAGGATACGATCGTGGTATAATTCAACATACCATCAACTTGGTGGAGGGGTCAAAACCTCTTTGATAGAAGCAAAGGCCCATCAATCTGAAAATTGAAGCACTGATGGTGCAGGAGCTCACTAAGCTAATTGAGTCTCAAATGATTTACCCAATTAAACACTCAACTTGGGTGTCTAATCTTGTACCAGTTCGAAAGAAAAATGGTGATATCAGATTTTGTGTTGATTTTTGAGACCTAAATAGGGCTTCTTGAAAAGATCATTATCCTTTTCCATCCATGGAGCAGATCTTTCAGACAGTAGCTAGGGCAGAAATGTTCTCATTACTTGATGACTTTTTAGGGTACAATTAGGTATTATTTAAAGATAGCGACCAACACAAGATGACGTTTACCACTAAGTGGGGGATGTTCGCATATGCAAAGATGCCCTTCAGACTCTCAAATGCTAGCATGACTTTCCAATGGGCCATGGAAATCTCTTTTGAAGGATTGATTAATTCAATCATTTTGATTTATCTAGATGATGTGACCATCTTTTCAAAAGCTAAGGTTGATCACTTTGATCACTTAGAGTAGATTTTTTAGAGGTACCAAAAGTTCAAGATTTCTTTAAATCCCAAAAAATGTGTTTTCGAGGTACATCAAGGTAAAATTCTTGGTTTTGTAGTGTCCAAAGAAGGAATTGCAAAAAACTTTGAAAGAGTCAAATCTATATTAGATTTTCCTTTACCAGTGAACCAAAAGGGGTTACAATCTTTCTTAGGAAAGATCAATTTTGTCAGTCGTTTGATTTTTGACTTTGCAAGCATCGCGAGGCCCATCACCTTGATGCTAAGGAAGAATATAATTTTCAAATGGACTTTTGAAGGCAAACATGCCTTTGAGCAGATAAAGAAGGCTATTTCTGCCTCTCCAATATTGGCCAACCCAGATTTCTCTAAAGATTTCTTGTTATATGTATACAACAGTCAACATAGCATAGCTTTTGTGCTCACTCAAAAGGATGAGAAGGATAATGGAGAGCATCCTATTTCTTTTCATTTGAGAACCCTCAAGGGTTATAATGCCAAATATAACTTAGAGAAGTAGGAGTTTTCCATTGTCAAGAGTCTCAAAAAGTTTTGGCATCTAGTGTCAGCCAATAAGATCACTATTTTTGTTGCTCACCCAAGTGTAAGGGAATACATCACCAAGGAAGAGATAAGCGAAAAAAGAGCCAATTGGATCACCAAGATCCTAGAGTATGATGTGGACATCAAGCCAACTAAGCTCATATGAGGAAGGGGAATGAATGAATATCTTGCACAAGAGTTGGGTTTCAAACCTAACAAGGAGACTGATCAAGTCCTCTCGAATCTATTCAAGTCTGATGAATCTTGGGTGATGGATCAGATGTTAGACATGAAGAAAGGATACTACCCAGAAAATATCCCCTTCTATAAATGAAGATACTATTGACATCAAGGCACTAGTTATGTGTTTGTGGAAGGAGTTTTATTCAATATAAACTATGATGGAGTGTTGCTCCGAAGCTTAGACAAGCGCCAGTTAGATAGGATTCTATCAAAATTTCATAGTGGTCTCGAGGGAGGACATTTTTCTGCTAAAACCACCACTCTGAAAAATTATGTGAGCAGGGTATTATTGGCCGTCAATGTTTTCAGAAGCACACCATTTGGTGCAGAAATGCACTTAGTACCAATTCTTTCTTGGCAAGAGAAAATATTTTTCGTTTCCTTTGAGTCCTATCATAATTGAGGAGCCTTTTTCTCAACGGGGTTTGGATTTTGTTGGGATGATAAATCCTATCTCTAGTGTTGGTCATAAGTGGATTCTCATGGCAACTCATAATTTCACAAGATGGACAGAAGCCATCGCCCTGAAAGGCACCACGAAGGGTGAGATTGTCAACATTCTTGAAGGACTAGTGAATAGGTTTTGTTCAGCAAAGACTATCATATCCGACAATGCTAGGGACTTTGTAGGTTCGAAGGTGTCAAATTTTTTCATCAAGAATGGTATCTACCTCAAAACCTCTTCAAATTACTACTCGCAAGGGAATGGTCTAGCAAAGTCAACAAATAAAAACCTAATTAGGTTAATCAAGTCCATCGGGTCTGAATGACAAAGGGAATGGCACAAACATCTATGGGACGCTCTATGGGCAGATCAAATCACACCAAAATAGATCCTGAAAATGTCTCCTTATGAGTTGGTTTATGCAAAAGAGGTAGTCTTACCTATCTCTATAGAACTCCCCGCATTGCAACTATCGAAAGCCCTAGAAATAGAGGAAAATGGTGGAATGGAGGTACGAATAGCCGAAATCCTCAAATTGGAGGAGAACAGAGAAAAGAATTTCGAAGCTATGATCAACCACCAACAAATAGTCAAGTGATGGTTTGACAAAAAGAATTTCAACCCAGATTTCCAAGAGGGGAACTTGTTCCTAAAATATGATGAACGCGCTGCAAAACGAGGGCAACACACCAAATTTGAGGCATTGTGGAGGGGTCCTTTCTGAATCAGTGCACCAAAAGAGAGGAATGCATACAAATTAGAAGATATGGAAGGTAATGTTTTGGGGATACCGGTAAATGGTATTCATCTGAAACTATTCCATTAAGGTATGACCTTCTTCAAAATTTTCATAGATATGTACCATATGTAAAAGTTTTAGTTTTAGATTTAAGAATAAAAGAAGAAGAAAAAGAGGTATGAAAAGATATTATATATTGTATATTCCTTTATCAAATTTATAGTATGTGGTAGCCCGAGGCTCGGATTTTAACAGAAAATCTCTTTCGAGCAAAACCCAAAAGAGGGTATTCAAGAAAAATACAAAATGGAGGCATTTTACACAAAAAAATCAAAAAGAGGGCCTCCAGTTGTCGTTATAGGTTCTTTTTCCCATAGTCACTTTTATTTCTTCTTCTTTCTTCTTCTTCTTGTCCATTCATAGGCAACAGGAGAAATTCATGGGCACTAGCCTCATTGTGCACGACTGAAGACGGTGAGCTCAAACTGCTTCTTGAGGTTGTACTACATAGGAGCTTCATCAATGCCATACTCTTGAAGGAGATAAGTGACTATAGGTAGAGACAAGGCACAATGGCTATTCAAGTCCATGGTGTGAAAGTCACTAAGGAAGGGAAGCCAAGGCATGTCCATGCCATGGTCAACGAACTTGTCAAGGTCCATCACGCTAGGGATGCCGACACCAGGGATGGAAACTTGCACTATTTCATCGAGCCCTTCCAGCAGAGAAACGTCGAACATGCAATGACACAAATCAACTATCTTGGTCTTGGTGATATTTAGGTCTACTAGAGAGGCCATGAAACATGACAATATATTGCAGTTGGTCTGTATTTGGTTCTCATCTTCAATGAAGTCCATGCCGACAACCCACCAAAAAGGAATTACCCCCAGGCAGTAACACCCTTTCACCAGGTGCTTAATTCTCTCACCCATAATCTCCCCAATAAAGGAATATTGTGGCCTACATGGGAGGAGACAGATAGGAGTATCCAAACTAGTAGTCATGGTTAGAGAAATGCAACAAAAGGCAATATTGCACAAGAAAAGGGATAGATTAACTTTGAAGTTTCATTTCTTTTAATGAATATAGCCTTAAGGTGGTGTAGCTATCTATAGGAAAGAGGTGTTGGAATGAATAAACAACGAAGGTTCTATTTTTGGCCAGACAACAATGGGAAAGTATGATGGCATTTGGTGAATGGAGAATAGATCACACGAAAGATCTGTCATAAGGTTTGAGAATGAATGTTTGGGATTTGAGAGTAAATGCCCATATAGACTGATGTTCGACATGTGTTTTGGGCCATCATCAACATCATCCAACTTGCATAATTAAAAGGGCATGGATTAACACATGAATTCCTGACAAATCAACGAGCTTGTCTTTTCAAGGGTACTTTGTATCGCTAAGTAAAGATTGATATAAGTAATGTCACTTCTCCCAAGATAGCAATTTTATTTGAAGAAAAAGGTGGTGAAGAGAATGTACTAAATTCATTTCTGTAGAAGTTTTAGCATTCCTGAGAGACATGGATCCCCTACCCACATGTATCTCCTTGTTGGCAGCATTAAATGGACCAGCGACAATGGCATAGTCTTAACTACATGTAATTCTTAGGAAATTAATTGCACAAAAATTAGTTTTTTTCAGGGAAAGCAAAGGGCAAGTGGCCATTTTGGAAGACATTCTCTGCAAATTTTGAAGCAATCATGGTGGAACCGACAATGATAGGGAGGAGAGTCGAACCTACACCAAGAAGGTTTTCTTTCACCAATATTTTTGGTTAAAAATTATTTGCCAATGCCCCAGTGCCTGAGGACTAACCCTTTGAATTCTGTAAAAAGGTGCTGATAAATAAGATTGTTAAAATGGAAGTGGTACGTGATGTCGTTGACAATGTTTTCAACCTTAGGGTGGCAAGAAACCCTAAAAATCTCAGAGAAGGAGCCTTTAAGAGAATGAAGGATCATGGTAAGTCTGAGGATTTTGCCTCTCAGCTTTGGAACTATGGGTTACCGTAGTTCATGATACATGTTAGACACCCATGCCCATAATTAGTGCATGAATGCACCAAAATATTTGATGAAGAGACTGGGACCATAACATGTAACAGTATTAAAGTCATAATATTTGCTCTAGCTATATGAGAGATGTTGTGTATTCATTTCAACTGGCATATTGAGATGTTCGTCGAAGAAGATATGGAGACCTACTGGGAGGAATTGAATGAGTGGGAGAGTTTCTATGATCATGAAACAGGGGAAAGACCAACCAGAGGCCATTATTCTTTAACATTCAAGGAGTTTTCAGAGGGCACATAGGACCTTTTCTCATTGTTAGCATGGTTTTTTGGTCTAGATAATGACCAAGAGGTCCACCCTTTTCAAATGGCCCTAGCTCTGATACTCAAACATGAACAACATTAGAGGTATTTAAATTTTGTTGGTATAATAGTTTTCAATATGTTGTTGCAACTAAAAAATTTCAAGGTTGAATCCAAATTTAGGTATTCTTCTTTCTTGGTCCATTTAATCTTGCATCAGAACTTCGGGTTCTTCGAAAGAAATTTTCCTATGTCTTGATTAAATGAGGAGGGTTTAGTTTATCTAATTTTTGTGTGGACTTATGTCCTGTCAAATACATGTAACTATTATTATTTTGTACATCTTTTTCTAAGACCAGTATTGCAAGAAATATTACCCCAGACCAATGGCCGTTTATCTCTCAAGGTTTTACTATGGATCAAAAACTCATTGACCCCGATGGATTATTTCTTTGGGGAATATTTTACATTTATCAGGTATCATGGTTTTGTCGAAGAACCTTTCTGACTCCCTAGATTCATGATGAATCGGGTTTTCACATTGGAGGCAGTCCAATAGGAAACTCTTGCTAACAACAGATATGATAGGGGAAGGAGCAAAACAAAGTTGTATCCGCTCCTCCTCTATATTGCAAATAGCGGGGTAATGCTAGAGAAGCATAAATTATAGGATGAGTTAACCAATTTGTTGGCAGCTCTAGGTTTAGTTCTCATATGTGATGAGTGGGACTATAATCCATCAAGGAAACTTACCCTGAAGCATGAGACATAGGAGTATGTGGAGTCTAAGAAAAACCCGATGTAGGAGAGGCCAAATATGTATGTCAACTTGGCTCTTACACCAATGAAGAGTCTGAAGTGTCTGAATTTCTATATACCGCAAGCAAGATATTAGAGAGAGATGCTGATAAGCAATACCTTGAGGAATCAAATGAAATGGCGAGGATGGTTAAAATGCAAAATGGAAGACTTTTGGAGGTTCCAACGAGAAATGGGGAACATTCATAGGCAACTTGAGGACTTTCAACCATATGATGAACAGTTTAAAGATATTTACAACAGCGAGGCTGATTACGACAACAACAATCTAGAGTCCAGCCATGAAATAAAAAAGGAATAACTTCCCCACCATGTTCCTCGACCATAGGAATCCGACAAGAGAAGGAGCCCAAAGCATAATAATTCACAAGTTGTTTCTTCCACCAGTGTCTAAAGCAAGGGAAAGAGAACTTGATGATCCCCTAGAGGATCAACCATAGAAATTGAAGACCAGGCTTCGACAAGATAATCTACAAATGGATCTGAGCATTCGAGTTCAGGATAGATGAAGTTGCGCTAAGTCCAAGATCTAGACATGTCTGATGCAGCCATCGTAAACAAAGAAGAAGTTGAATCCTCCCCTCACTGCATTCGTACTGTCGCGATTCAGGTAAGTCTTGCTCCCCCTCTTCTTCCATCTTCCATGTCTTTGATTAATCCTTTGCCTCCACCTGTTGAGAAGAACCTTCCACCTTCAGACCCTGAGTTATTATTATTAAATGAACCCCTTTTTATTTTTAATCCATGAAGTGATGCACCACCACAAGCCGAACAAACAATATTGGCTTCAACTTCTATTGACTCTTTAATCACTCTTTCTAGGGCCCCCATAGAAAAGGATGAGTCACCCATGCTACTTGTTACCCTAGGTCAATCCATATTCAGAAAAAAATTTCCTATCTCGTCTATTGTTCTTTTTACTCCGATTGGTGCCCCAGCTCCCCAATCCCAATTTGGCATCCCACCATTCTCAATGATTACTCTACTATTCACCTCCTCCCACACCCATACATCTAAAGTGTCCCCTTCTATCACTCTTTTTATTCTACCACTTGGTTCTTCTATAGCAGCATAGAGTATTGATACCCCACAGACTCTTCAGAAGAATTTTGATGCCACTAGGCAAGCCCGACAAAATAGAAAGCAAAAAAGAAGAGAGAAGAATGTCGAGCTGCTAGCTTCTAAGAAGATTGAGACATGTTTTAATGAACAAAAGGAATTCTCTATGGATCATGACCATGAAGCCACTCATTGCATGACCCGAAGCAAAAATGCAGATGGAGGAGTATGACATTCAAGCAGTAGGTCTGGATTTGACCAAAATTTGTTTGTATGACAAGGTAAGCCTGACGAAGACCACTCAAAAGGTGGTATACATAGATTATGAGTGGATTGATTGTCAGTTACGGAAGCATGAGGGTGAGCTATGTCAGAATCAAGGTAACACTAAGAGGGGGAGGTGAACTAGTGTTCAACAAATCCTAGACTTCATTTCTCTAAAACTTGAAACAATTTCAACATTGCATTAAAGAAAAGATGCATGCATTCAAAGTAAACATTCACAACAACATAACACAAATTTTTGCATGGAAACCCTGTTAGGGAAAAAACCATAGTGGAGGTTAATCCACAATTTTGATTCTGGGTATACTAAAAAATGATGATTACAAAGGGTAATGCAGTTGCATACAAGTGCACTACCTAGAGATCATTGCTCAAGAAAAATACGGCCCATTTCCTTAAAAAAATTAGATTAAGACTATCTAAAGGGTGAACTAAGATTGCAACATCTATTTATGCCAATTTATAGTTCAAGTGAAGCTCATAGATTTGATTCTAGATCTTCTTTTTGATTCTGCAACTTACTTTGCTTTGTTCTGCTCTTTTCTACTCTTCGCATCACTTATAATCATGTTCACACATCCGCACTGTTGAATATCATAATTTTCACTTCCACAAACACACCCCTTATGATCCACACACATAAAATGATAAAAGTAACCTCATATATATTTGTGGTCAAGGATTTATTCATCCACCAATCAACTTTATAGATTTTTAAATTCTTTCTATCTTGTTAGCCAAATCCAACACTAAATCTTTATGTGCATCCTCCAAAGTTAGTTAAGACAAAAAGAGGACCCAAATAACACTTGATCAAGCATGAAGACTTATAATTAATTTCAGCTTATACATCTACAATTACTAACCATTTCGGGTCAGCCTTCTAGCATAGATAATCAACAAATTAGTGCATCGAGTCTTCTACATCATGTACAAGTGAGTGTGGATCAAAACCAAGATACTACAGGTGTCAAAAAACCTTCCTCGAAGATCCACAACCCAAAATCTATGTTTGGTAAGGTGTTTAGATCATCTTTTATGCCTATAACCTGATGTTTTGTTCTTCACTGAGTTATGTCAGTAGGAACCAAAATTATATTGCAGACCAAATGTCATTAAGGTTGTCTAGACTGACTTAGGTTTCCATCAATGACAACACTTACAAGCCATATGCCAGCAATCTCTGGTGGAAAAAGTGCCTCAATGCTTACTGACATGGAACTCCTGAAAGAGCAGTATTGGTGAGACCCTTGGAATGTCTTGCTGACAAGCAACTATCTTGGAGGGATTAGATCACTATGACCTTGGACTTGTCTTTGCGATGAGAACCATCAAGGTGACTAGAGTAGTTAGAGTGAGTTTCCAAACTCATTCTAACAACAGAAGTCTTGGCGAGGTCGGCATGACCTTGTGGTTGTCTTGGTGATATTGGCTTAACCAAAACAATTGGAGTGAAATCTGTAACTCGCTCTGATGGTATATTTCTAGGAGAAGAAGATCATTGGGGAGACTCTTGGTGATGGACGCATATGAGAGACTTAAGCTATCAATGTGACTTTCAGATCTCTTGTCGATAGTTTTTCTCTTGCTGATGGATCTGCTCCTAATGAATGATCCATGCGACACTTGCCAATATGCACAGTCTTGGTGTTCTTTCGGACATCAGGGAGACATGAACCATTGGTGTGACTCTCCAATTTTTGTTGATGGCAATTGTCTTGTGGATGGTCCTGAGATTAGGGAGACTTCATCAAAGTCTGAGTAATAGACCAGCAGAAGTCAGTGCCCTGTGCAATGACTAGTGGGCAGTCTAACATTGATGAGACACATTTTGTTGTCTCACCGATGAGTGATATAGTTGAAGTCTATTGACCAAGTGTCTATCCTACGTGTTCTGTCTTGGACCAATGAGAATAGAAGAATGTGAACCGATTGGGCAGTTGAACTTTTGCGACCGTTTTCTTGTGGGAAGCGAACAGAGCACTTGAGTAGGGATGAACAGTTCGGTCGAGGGTCTAGCTGGAGATTTTTATAGATCAGTGATAAGAATTTGGTGAACTTCATTATATGCTGAATGAAAGCATTGTAATAGTGTAATTTGATACAAGTTTGATCAAGGAAATGTTGCTAATATAGAATTGTCATTTAAAAAGAAGAGTTTGTAACTTATATGTGATTTCTTTACTATAATACAAATGATCTTTCTTTGGTGTGGTGGGTTTTTCTCCTGTAAGGGTTTTCCCACGTAAATCTGGTGTCAATTGTGTTATGTCTTTATTTCTTAGTTTTGTTATTTCTTTCATGTGTGTCTTAATGAACTATAATTGTAAACATTAAAAGGCATATCTCTCTTCTCCTATGAGACTTGGCATTAGCAAAATTTGTTCTGCAATTGAATTTTTCCTAACAAGTGGTATCAGAGCCTAGCCAATTGTGTTATCCTTGTGGGTAGATTGGTTTTTTGTGTCAATTTCTATTTAGTGGGAGTTTTGTAGAGTCTTGAATTTGTCTAATTATAGATTAAGATGGCAATGACAAGTACGTCTATAAGGATTGAAATTGAGAAATTCAACAGTAGTAATTTTGAGTTGTGGAAACTTAAAATGGAAGACCTATTGGTGGATCATGATCTTTGGATTGTTGTGTTTGGAATGAAACCTACAACCATGAAGCAAGAAGATTGGGATCTCATAGATCGAAAAGAAAAAGGTTTGATAAGACTCGGTTTGGCAGAATTTGTTCTCCTCAACGTTCATGAAGAGAAGACTGCCTCTTCGTTGTGGAAAAGACTAGGAGGTATTTATCAGGGCAAGACCTTGGTAAATAAGTTGTTCTTGAGGAAGAAGTTGTACTCTTTGAAGATGGAGGGAGGAACATCTATTTCTAATCACTTAAATACCTTTAACATGTTGATTTCTCAATTAACATTTGTCGGTGTGAAGATTGAAGAAGAAAATCATTGTATGCTCCTGTTATGTTCTTTGCTAGATTCTTGGGATCACTTGGTGATGGCGATTGGGAGCAAAAAAACCACTTTCAAAATGGAGGATGTGGTTGCTTCTTTGTTATTAAAAGAGATGAGAAGGAAATATTCTGAGATGGTGAAGGAGGATCTTGTTGTTCGAGGCAGATTGAAAGAAAAAGGACAAGAAGTCCAAATCGAAATTAGAAGGGAGAACAAAGTCTCCTGGTAACAATTCCAAGGTGAAGTGCTAGAACTGTGGGAATCCTGCTGATGTTCGAAAGGATTGCAAAGAGGAGAAAAAGAAGTGGAAGAAGAATTCTTCTAATAATGATTGTTCTCAGAGTGATGTAGATGCCTTTATTGCAGCCTTGGCAATTGAGGCATCAAATGATGTCTAGGTGATTGATTCTGGAGCATCATTTCACATGACATCTCATAGAGACTGGTTTACTAATTATGAAGAATATGATTATGGAAAGGTGTATATAGAAAGTGATTCATCTCTGAAGATAGTTGGTCATGGAAGAGTCAGGATTCAATTTCCTGATGGTAGAATTAAGGTAATTGATGGCGTAATGCATATACCAGGTCTGGCTCAGAATTTACTTTATGTAAGCAAGTTGAACGATGATGGAGTGCAGGTCTCATTCTCTAGAAATGGCTATAAAATGACTAGAGGCTTGATGGTGCTGGCTAGGGGTGCCTGAATTGGTACTGTTCAAGTTGGATGCACTAGTTCTTCTATGCAATAGTGTCTCTGTAAAGTCACAAAAGGTTGTTCGTAAAGAGAAGAATGAAAATTTTCCCATTGGTGAAAATTCCTTGGAAGTGATACTTCCAGCAGAAAAGACTATGTTCTGGAATTAGAGGCTCAGTCATATTGGTGAAAAAGGTTTGAAAGCCTTGAATAATAAAAACCTAGTTGAGGGGCTTGATGAATGTAATCTTGATTTTGAATTTTGTGAACATTGTATATATGGCAAACAACACCATGTTTCATTCTACTCTAGTCCTCATAAATCTTCTAGTGTTCTAGATTATATTCATTCTGATGTGTGTGGTCTAGTGGATGTTCCTTCATTATCGAAGTCTAAATATTATGTTTCTTTTATAGATGATTATTTGAGAAGGGCATTTGTGTATTTTTTAAAAAGTAAATTAGAAGTGTTCAGTCATTTTAAGGAATTTAAAAACCTTGTGGAAAATTAGACTAGAAGAAAAATAAAGTGTCTAAGGACTGACAATGGTGGTGAGTTTTGTTTTGATGAGTTTGAAAGGTATTGCAAATACCATGGGATTAAGAGGCATAAGACAATGCCTTACACTCCAGAACAAAATGGAGTTTCTAAAATGTTGAAGGGGACGTTGATGGAGAAAGAAAGAAGTATGTTGAGCAATGTTGGTCTGGAATAGATATTTTGGGTTGAGGCTATGGCTACAACATGTTACTTATTGAATCGATCATGTTCTTCAACACTTATTGATATAATGCCTATGGAAGCTTGGTCTGGTAAGAAGCCCTCTATCAGACATATTCATGTTTTTGGTTGCGGAGCATATGTTTATGTGTCAGATGTGAAAAGATCTAAATGGGACAACAAAGCTGAAAAAATTATCTTCATTGGGTATGGCCTTGGTGTGAAAGAATACAAGCTTTAGAATCTTGCAACTAAGAAGGTATTGTACAAAAAAAGTGTAATTTTCCAGGAATTGAAACCTTCTTTAGTGGATCTACAATCAGGAATGAAAGAAGAGGAAAATAAGAATGATGTTGTTGAGATACCTCTAACTCCAAAAAAAGAGGAACAACACATTGAAAGTGTACCTGAAACTGAGGTGAGTTTGAGCAGCTCTGAGAGTTTTGAACAAGAAGAAGAACCACAACCTTAGCCTTAGCCTATGAGGAGTTCTACACGTGAGAAGAAACAACCAGATAGGTATGGATTCTCTACGTTAGATTCTAGCTATGCCTATGCTTTCATTACTAACATCGATGAGCCTAGGACTGTAAAAGAGGCAATTGAAATGTTTGATTCAGATTAATGGTAGAAGCCATGAATGAAGAAATAGCATCATTAAAGAAAGATCATACTTGGGATCTAGTCCAATTACCTGAAGGTAGGAAGCCTATGGGTTGTAAGTGGGTGTTTCAAAAGAAAATTATTCTGGATGACTATGTTGAAAATTATAAAGGGAGGTTGGTTGCAAAAGGTTATTCCCAGGTAGAGGGAATTGATTATGGGGAAATTTTTTCTCCTATAGCAAAACTAACATCTATCAGATTTCTTTTATCACTTGCTGCAACATATGATTTGGATATTGAGCAGATGGATGTGAAGATCGAGTTTCTTCATGGTGATCTTGAAGAAGAAATATATATGTCCAAGCCTGAGCACTTTGTGAGAAAAGGTAAAGAAAATCTGGTTTGCAAGTTAAAAAAATCTCTATATGGTTTGAAGCAATCACCTAGGATGTGGTACCAGAAATTTGACACATTTGTTTTGTCTTTGGGATTTGTAAGAACAAAATAAAATCATTGTGTGTACTAAGAGACTGAAAATGATCAGACTCTTATTATTGCCCTTTATGTTGACGATATGTTGTTCATAGGAAATAGTAAGTTAATGATTTCTGATCTAAAATCTCAGTTGTTTGCAAAGTTCGAAATGAAAGATCTTGGTGCAACTAGGTATATTCCGGGGATGGAAATAACCAAGGAAAAAAAAGGAGGAAAGCTTTGGCTTAGCTAGAGTAAGTATATTAATACTGTTCTGGAGAGATTTGGTATGAATGATTGCAAGAAGCTAGTTGTTCTAGTTTTGTAGGGGACGAAGCTATTTGTTGAATACTATTCAAAATATCCTACTGAGATGGAGGACATGGCCATAGTGCCTTATGCTAGTGCATTTGGTAGTTTAATGTATGCAATGTTTTGTACAAGGCCAAACATTGCCCAAGCAGTGGGAGTTCTTAGTCAATTTATGGAAATCCAGGAAGGACACATTGGGATGCTATGAAAAGAGTGCTTAGATATCTGAGGGGCACTTCAGAATATGCTCTGTGTTACCATTATAATTTGGCTGGATCATAGAGGAATCTCAACATTCGTGGATATGTGGATTCTGATTGGGCAGGGGACATTGACAGTAGAAGGTTCACCAGTGGATATACTTTCATGTTGAATGGTGGTGGAATTAGTTGGATGAGAAAGTGACAAGGTGTAGTCACTTTTTCCACTACAGAGGTTGAGTACATGGCAACAACTCATGCCTCTAAAGAATCAATTTGATTAAAAAATTTGTGTTCTAGCACTAGGTTTGATGCGGGGAAGATTACAATTTACTATGACAATCAGAGTGCTATTTGTCTGGCAAAGAATCCTACTTTCCCTGCTAGGACAAAACATATTGATGTGCAGTATCACTTTGTACGAGATATGGTGGAGGATGGAAAGTTCTCTTTAGAAAAGGTAGATACTCTAGAAAATGTTGCAAATGCATTGATGAAACCAGTGACCATAGACAAGTACAGGTGGTGTACCAGTTCGATGGGCCTTGCTACCCATAAAAATTAGTAGCTTTGTTGTGCTCTAGAGGTGTCAGTAAGATCTTCATCAAGTGGGAGATTGTTGGAAAAAGTGGCTCAATGCTTACTAACATGGAACCCCTGAAAGAGAAGTATTGGTGAGACCCTTGGAATGTCTTGTCGATGAGCAACCATCTTGGAGGGATCAGATCACTATGACCTTAGACCTATCTTGGTGATGAGAACCATCAGGGTGACTAGAGTAGTCGAAGTGAGTTTCTAAACTCATTCTGAAAAAAAAGTCTTGGCAACGTCGGCATGACCCTGTGGTTGTCTTGGTGATATTGGTGTGACCAGAATAGTCGGAGTGACATCTCTAACTTGCTCTAATGGCAGATTTCTGGGTGACGAAGATCATTAGGGAGACTCTTGGTGATGGATGCATCTAGGAGACTTAAGTTGTTGATGTGAATTTCTGATCTCCTGCCGATAGTGTTTCTCTCGCCAATGGATCTACTCCTGATGAACGATCAGTGTGACTCCTGTCGATATGTGCGGTCTTGGTGTTCTTTGGGACATCGGGGATACATGAACCATCAGTTTGACTCTCCAATTTTTTGCTGATAGTGATTGTCTTGCTGATGGTCCTGAGATTAGGGAGACTTCATCAAAGTATGAGCAATAGACCAGTAGAATTCAGTGCCATGTGTGATGACTAGTTGGCAGTCTGACATGAGTGAGACACATTATATTGTCTCACCAATGAGAAATACAGTTGAAGTCTATTGACCAAGTGTCTATCCTACATGTTCTATCTTGGACCAATGAGAATAGTAGAATGTGAACCAATTGGGCAGTTGAACTGTTGTGACCATTTTCTTGTGAGAAACGAACATACCACTTGAGCAAGGATGAATAGTTCGGTTGAGGGTCTGGTTGGAGAGTTTGATAGATGAGTGATCAGAATTTGGTGAACTGCATTGTATGCTGAATGAAAGCATTGTAATAGTTTAATTCGATACAAGGTTGATCAAGGAAATGTTGTTGATATAGAATTTCCATTTGAAAAGAAGAGTCTATAACTTGTATGTAATATGTTTACTATAATACAAGTGATCTTTCTTTGGTGTGGCGGGTTTTTCTACCATAAGGGTTTTCCCACATAAATCTGGTGTCAATTATGCTATGTGTTTATTTCTAAGTTTTGTTATTTCTTTCATGTGTGTCTTAATGAGCTGTAATTGTAAACATTAAAAGGCATATCTCTCTTCTCCTCCGAGACTTGGCATTAGGAAAAAAAAATTTGCAATTGAATTTTTCCTAACAATCTGCCCCTTTGGCATTGATGGAAACACTTAGTGAAAAATGGCTAAGTGTCGTAAGCATTATAGATACACTGCCAAAAAATTTACTGTGCTTACTCCCCCTAAGATTTATAAGGTATACTCTCCCTCTATAAGGCATTTTTCACAACATTCGCTCCCCCTTTGACATCAATGACAAAGCATGAATGCCATATGCCCAAAAAGAAAAAATCAAGCGACAAAACATGATGACAGAGCGGTGGAAAGACACTTATATGATGATACTAGGTGACAAAACACGTGTTCAAAATCCTCAAAACTTCAAAACTTCATCATATACATGTCGACAAATCTCTTCCTTTGATCAAAATTTCAAAAACTTGAAAAACAATTAATTGTTACCTTAGAAGATTATCTTATGGTTTTTTTTCACTTCTGGAAGGAACTTCTTCCACCCATCTATTGTGATTCCAATACTAATGATCAAACTATTGTTCTTGGAATTCTTGTTAATGATCTCAATGAGAGATTTATGGATTGAAATTGCTTCTTCTAACTTCTCACCATTATTTAATGTTTCCACCATCTACTCTAGCCTATATTCAATTAGATCCTTTATCTTCCAAAAGGTGTCCACAAGAACATTCTTGGAGAGTAGAATTTTTGAGTATTTTGTTTGTAGCTACCAGATTCTTTTCCTAATGATGCCATCCAGATCCTGAGATATGTCAAATCTTTTTCCAATGTCATTCAATTATGTTTTAATCTGATCCAACTTGTCTTTTTAGTTGTTGATGCAATAATTGTAGATTCTAGTGGCTGAACTTATGCATTGCCTTAGCTCATTCATCTTCTTCTTCACCTTGGAAAGGGATAGCCTGAATTTCTCCTTCAAGTGAGAGATAACTTCACCTTCTTCTTTACCTCTTTCCTCTTAGCCCATTGATTCTTTTCCACACTCAATCATCTCTTTAGGTAGAATGTCTTTCAAACTTTCCAATCTTATCTTACAGTGCTCAATGTGAGCATTTAGAACTTCTAGAATCAAGTCTTGATCGTATTATGGTCTATCTGACCATGAATTTGCAATTTTTTGCATGCTACATTCATCTTGGATAAGCTATTGGAGCTTTTCTTTTGTAAGATCTTCTTCTTCCTCACTATCTTTTTCTGGTATAGATTCACTTTTTAGTGCATTCTTAGTTTCTTCATCTAGAATGTCCATAATTTCTTTTTCTTTTCCTTTTCCCTCAATCTTGGGAACTTTTCTTTCCAGAGGATTGTAATCAGTAATCTCCTTTTCTCTTTTCTGACCTTTATGAGTGCTACTAGAAGAGGAACCAACTTCCATTGATTTTATCGAAGGGGAAATTTTGACTAATCTATACTTTTCAAGCACATTCTTAAAGAAATTTTCAAATTCCAAATCCCAATTTGCTAGGCTCTTAGAATAAGAGTATATCTGATTGCATACCAGTTTGTTTGATTTCTATACTACATTATCAAATTTTGGTAGGAAATTCAAGAAATAGATCACCAGACATATAATCAAGGTGCCAAAATTGAATGGATAGTGTAATTCCTTTGTTAGTTGACTGTTCTCCATAAGTTGATCTCTTAACAATCTACATAGGTCAAAGTCCTGACGTTCAATTATCATTTTGTGAACAATGTACACTATGCTAGCCAATGTGGCTCCTTCTTGATTTCTATAGAAGATCTTATATGTTATTTCATGTGCAACATACTTTGTGACAGGATTCTTGATTGTAGCAATCATCAGATTTCTCTGATATCCGATTACTCTAGTTAGGTTTTTAACCTCTTTGTTCCAAATAGATTTATTTATTGGAATATCTCGAACTTTGCAAAAACCAGTTAAATTCTCGATTGCCTCTTTTGAAATTATGTATGGTTTTTCCAAATTTAGAACATCATCATGTAATTTTCTCAATAATAATTTCATGAATACCACATATTCAAATTACGGAAACTCACTTCACATATCCAAATTTCCATGCTTAGCTTTGTTCAATTCCTTTAATTCATTAGGGAGTAGCAAATTTCTCATAGACCCGATCTTTGCACTATTATATTCATCTAGAGTGATTGAGCCTTTGATCTGTTCCATTTTCCTTTTCTCATTTTAGGGTTTGCAACCGCACACTTAACTTGAATGAAGATTTCAAGACTGATTTAGAATACCTGATAGATTTCAAGGTTTGTCAATGAATCAATTTAGCTGCTTCGAAATTCACCTATCGAGTGCTCTCCTTCTTTCCTTTGATACAAAGTGACAAATGATGACTCCGACTTAACTTTTATAGCTCGCATAAGTGCATTAAATGCATTTTCCCTAAGTTTTCCAGAGACTCTGTTTTTCCATATGGCGATAGAAAAATTCTCTATGAACCTATGAATTGACTGAGCTTCTTTCCAAAAATACTTCAAAACTTTTGTATACCTCAAATATACATTTTAAACTATTTTCAGCATTCTGGTACCATCCATAGTTAGGGGAGGAAGGATTTTCTTGAAAGACTCCCCCTAGGCTAGTGTCCTGAAATCAGTTATCAAAAGAGTATTGGAGGTAGGTTCCAATGTGGAACCATTTCCAGTATCAAAATAATTTTTCCTTACCCATGTCTTCTTCATTTGATCTCTGATTTCATCAGTAGTTACCTTTCTTTCCCTTTCTCTAAATTTCTACCTCTATATAATGGAACTTTTCTATCTACATTTTTGTTTTTTGCAGAATCTTGCAATATGACCATACTTGTTGCAGTTTTAACACACAATTCTTTCTTGTCTTGATCGATCATTTCAGTGAATTTTTCTAGATCTGGATTGATTAGCAATATGCCGAAGTTTTTGACATGTATATCATTCAACATTTCTTCTAGCAACAAAGTAACTTGACACATTTTTGCAATTGAAACACTAACCAGAAAATGATGAAACTCTTGAATTTATATTACTTCTACACCGAGCAATGATATGAACAAAATTATTACATGAAAATCAATACCCATTAAACTTTTGTGCATTAGGTTGTCTTACGAGATGTCTTCCATTCTTGTTCTTTCTGAAATTCTTTTGTCTTGATATGATATTTTCTTCATTTTCATATCCAAGACCTCTTTTATCATTTCCACTCTTCTATCCTTGGGTCAACTCATCAAATTTTACTGAACTAATCTTAAAATTTTCTTTGAATTCATTTGCAATGACAAGATCATTCTTAAGAGTAACAATCTTCTTACCAAGTTCTTCTTCATTATTTATGGTTCTTTGGAGTTCACTTTCTAGCTGAGTGAATTCACCTATTGTTCTGTTGCATTCATCAGACTTCTCTTTCAAGGTCTGGACAAGATTTTCCTCATTTCTTTTCCTTTCTTCAATTTATTTAGTCATCTTCACCATCATAGATTTCATCTCATGTTTTAGGTTTGTGTTATCTCTGGCAAGCTTTTCACATTCTTTAGTTATTTCCTTCAAGATTCGATTAAAGTGAGCATCATCCATATTTTTGTTCTCCTTTTGTTGTATCCGATCAAAGAGATCTTTCCTCTTTACCTTGGATTTAACTATCTAATCCTTCAATGACTAGATGAATCTCTCAACATCTCTAATATTTGATTTCAATTCTTGAAATTATGCTTTAGACTGATCAAGGTCATCAAGTGCTAGCAAGAGCCAGTATTGAAGACTACAAAAGTCCATCACTTTCCAAGATCAACCTCAAGCTACAAAAATTATTCAGAGGATCTAGCTCTGATACCAATTGTTGGACTCAAGGGAACACTGAGAGGGGGGGGGAAGAATCAGTGCTCATCAAATCCTAGACTTCATTTCTCTAAAACTTGAAACCATTTCAACATTGCATTAAAGAAAATATGCATGAATTCAAATTAAACATTCACAACACCATAACACACAAATTTTTGCATGGAAACCCTGGTAGGGGAAAAACCACGATGGAGGTGAATCCACAATTTTGATTCTGAGTATACCAAAAAATGAAGATTACAAAGGGGAATGCACTTGCATTCAGGGGCACTACCTAGAGCTCACTGCCTTACAAAATTCAGATTAAGACCATTTGAAGGGTGAATTGAGATAACAACATCTATTTATTCCAATTTACAGTTCTGGTGAAACTCATAGATTCGATTCTGGATCTCCTTTTTGATTCTGCTACTCTACCTTGTTTTTCTCTACGCATCACTTACAATCATATTCACACAACTGCACTATTGATTATCACAATTCACACTTCCAAAAACACACCCCTTATGATCCACACACATAAAATGATAAAACAAACCTCATATATATATCTACGATCAAGGATTTATTCATGCACCAGTCAACTTTATAGAGTTTTAAATTATTTCTAGCTTGTCAGCCGAATTCAACACTAAATCTTGATGCGCATCCTCCAAAGTTGGTTAAGACAAAGAGAGGAACCAAATAAAACTTGATTGAGCATGAATACTTATAATTAATTTTAGCTTATACATTTTTTATTACTAACCTTGTCGTGTCGACCTTCTAGCATAGATAATCAACAAATTAGTGCACCGGGTCTTCTAGTTCATGTACAAGTGAGTGTGCAACAAAACCAAGATATTGAAAGTATCAAAAAACCTTCCTCAGAGATCCACCACACAAAATTTCTATCCGGTAAGGTGTTTAGATCATCTTTTATGCCTATAACCAAATGTCCTATTCCTTATTGAGTTCTACTAGTAGGAACCAAAATTATACTACAGACCGAATTTCATTAAGGTTGTCTAGACTGACTTAGGTTTCCATCAATGACAACACTTAAAAGCCATATTCCAACAAGATGGAAAATATGAAATAAATGGTTATCCATTTGTAGTTCGAGCTCAGAGCTCAAAATTTAGAAATTACCTACATATTGTAAGTGTAGGACCAACAAAATGAAGCAACAAGATCTCTTGTGACACTCCAAGATGAGCATATCCAGCTTTACACTGAGATTGATAGATTAAGGGGTGAACTTGCAACTGAGTTTCAATCTATTTCAGAGCACCAACATGCTCAAGAAAGCATAAGGAAGGAGTTAGACAACATTCAAGCTCAAACTTCCAATGAAATACAAAAGGCCCAACAGGAGATCGAGAAATTAAAAGATGATAAACGAGAAGTAGAGGTTGCTTTGCATGCTCAGATTCAAGAAACCCAAAATTTGGTTTCAAAGCTGGGTCAATCCCTCAACAAGAGAGATCAATTGGAGCAGAGATTGGAAGAAAAAGAGGTGCAGGTAAAGGAGGAGTTAGCTTCTGCACAAATATCTACAAACCTTCCTATAAAAAAAGGTTGACATCCGCCTACTGGGAGTGAATCATTGTTTTTCTCACTATACTAAGGGTGACCTTACAATTCTTGAGAGATGCCCGAGAAATAAATGAAAGGGTTGGACCATTGGTTGATCAAACTCTTTAGGAATACTCTCCCTGATTGGCCGAGTCCCAAAATTTTATTTCTAATCTTTGTATGGCAATGGATGATGCATTAAGAATTGCAGGTATTACAGACCGAAGGGCTACCTCTAGTAAAGCAAGTGAATTTTCCTACTATCATAAGGTGTCATACAAAATGAAGAATAGTTAGGTGATAATAAAAGGGTTGATGAAATCAAGAAAGATTTCAGGATCTTATACAACTATGGGTTGCCTTCTTTCATATCAGTAGATGGAGAAGTATTGTTATTCGAGCAGATTATGGAGGAAGTTAGAAACAAATTTTAGACTTCTACAGATCTTCCAGGACCGATTTTAACACTAGTAGTGGATGATATTGAGAATGAGGTTCTCCAACTTTCACGTCTTTACTATCACTTGGGCACCGTTTCGGCAAGGTGGGGATTTGTTTCTTTCAAGGAGGTTTTTGAGCTGGATCAAGCATACAAAGCATTCAGTATCCTTGACCGACCAACTGACACTGACTAGGAGATGTTGGATTCTACCCTTCTCAAGCTCCAAGAATAATCAAAGGTCCTAGTTCATGCCTTCGTAAGCGAAGCCCCCTGTGAGTTGCCAAAAATGTGAAGCAATTTTTTCTTTTATATGTATTTTTGTTTTTCGGCTTTATGTTTTATCCTTAGGATGATTTGCACACAAGAGGCTTGCATCTCTGAGTGCACAACTCACCACGTGTTGGTTGCATGTGCCTCGATGATCAACCTCTCTACAGTCAAAAGTCGGGCCATGTGTTGATATGGTGGATGTTTTCTTGCTTCTTCTTTTCACATGAATAAGATTATCTACCCTTTTGACACATCATCTTGTTGTGCCTTGTAGCTATAGAAAGGGAATGCTCAAATAGGAGTTTGTCGAGATGCGCTGTACTTTTTCTCAGCCAAAGGATATGAGTTGGTTCTGCCAAAGACACTTGGAGTGACTGACAGGTTTTTTCCAGACTGTCTTCTAGGATTAGAGTGACTATGAGGGTTAATCCTATTAAAATATATAGATGACATAAATGTGGTAGCTGAAGGTTAATGTGTAGGATTTCAATGACCTAATAAAAGATCTAAAATCGGATCTCCAAGGTATCAATTTTTGATGTTTGGCAGTCATAAATTCTAGAGGAGGTTGGCCTGTTTCTTTTCTAGGCGATTTTATATTGACAAGGGCAACAAGAAGCAAGGGTTCCAAAAACTTTTCCCATTGGAAACATTTTCTTAGTTTTCTTAGTTAATAGAAATATTTTTGTTAAAGTTCATAGAACACTGCTTTACTCTGGCATGGTATGTCCATTTTAAGATCAAAATATTATCGGATTAGAATTTGATCTTTGTTTTAAAGCTCACCTTAATCTGAAATGTGAGTTATTCTAACGAAATATCTAAAATTGTGCATGACATGGTCTTTATCAGTATTTCTTTCTTTATATCTTTGTCCAGAATAGAACACTGTGTCTTTCTTAATTTGATTAGTTAAGGTTGTGGGATTTCTATGTTGTTTGTGTGTATGACTAAATTTTAATCTGTAGAAACAAGACTATGTCATTAGACTTTTCATTTTCTTCATAAGTTTATCATTTGTTCATGATATGCTATATTAAGAGGGAGGGTTTCTCTCTCTCTTTGAATGTTTTTTGTTGAATCTAGAGCTTCTATGTTTGATCTGGATCTTAATATACACTTCCTAAGGGTTGATTGAATGACTGCATCTATGCTTGTATCGAGCCTTTGATGTTTTTTCTCTTCTCGACAATGAGGGGAAGTGGTGTTATGTGTCTCTTATATCACTCATAGAGGAAACTCATGATTTCGAAATGTTGTAGAAGTGTTGGCGCATCACCATTTTCAAGTTTTATTGTTTACATTTCTTTTCCTTTTTCCCAAACTTAGAGAAGAGTCGACTTTCTATAAAAATCCTAGAGGTATTCAGTAAGAAGCATTTTGTCCCCCACTCGTTGAATTTACCATAAGGCTGTTGGAGAGGTGAAAACCTTTATGATCAACAATTATATTTCTTATCCTAAACCTGATATAATCTTTCTAAAGGTCATTGGAAAGTAAGAAGTTGATCCATATTATATTTTTATCGATTATAGTTAGATAAAATTGAGTCATATTCCTTCTAAAATTCCTCCATTACATTATTTGTCTCAAATATTAAATTATCCATACAACTCTTCAAGAGATCCACATCAATCTTATTTCCATCACAAATGAAGAAGTATATGGTAGGATTTATATCTTCAAACTGGGAGTCTTATTATAGGTAAGTCTTAACCTCTCCATCTTCCTTCTTAATATTATGAATGATCATAATATTAATGTTGTCAAAATCCTCTACTCTTACCTTGGTTTTCTCCATAAGTTGATCCATAAAACCTTGCATCTCTCCTACCATTTTTTTCCATTTTATAACTAGGAAAAAGTCCTTTTGCTTCATTAGGCTAATTGGCATATCCCTTATATATTCCTTGTAAAGAGCTTATTATTGGGACCCATTTACTCATCAGTGGTCTATTCTTCTCCTTATCATCAACTATTTTTTTAGCTACTATCACCAACTGCGTGTAATCCCTATAGAAAATTTCAATCCTTCTTAAAACTCTATAAATTAAATGTCCCAAAATATTTGACATAACATTGTAAATATCCTCATGTTGTTCATCCTAAAAATTCACCAATATCTCCTTCAATGTTCTGATTTTTTATCTAAGCTTTGTATTCTCCCTTTTTAGATATGGATATGGCAGAGTTGAAGAACTTGGCATCAATGCACTAAATTTTACCTCTAATTTAATTGATTGAGGGGGTGAGCTAATACTATGGATTTTTGTTGTTGGAATTGTATCTCCATCACCTTTAATCTATTGTACTCCTAAGTCAAAGCTAGGTGATTTGGTAGCAACTTATCATACATGTTCTAGAAGGCTTCTATAGTAGCTTTACTAAATTAGGCAATGTCAACTACCAATGTTGTAGCCTCCATGATAGAGGCACCATATAATATTTTTATTATCAATCCTCCTTCAATATGTTGAGAACATTCAACACCAAGTTACTTGTTTGTATTTGGAGTAAGGGCCCATATAAAAAGGGTCTCCTAGTTGGGGTTAAACCTCGATCCCAATAAAGCTATAGCTTCTTGATCTTCAAATCCTCAAGCCACACCCTTGATTTCATTTGTGTTATCTCTTCCCCCAAGATATTTGCACCCAAAATAATATGGGAAATCTCACTTGTTGATCCCTTTGGGGAAAAGGTATTACTCTACCCACTTCTTCATTGGTGACCACCAAATCCTCTTCCTCATTAGGGTTGATGAGATAATCTACTAATAGGGGCAAGTCAATTCTTCTTCTTTTTGGAGATTGTTCCCTTAGAGGGGAATCAAGAATAATTATATTAGGAGAAGGAGGGGGTACCTATTATGGTGATAGTAGTGCAGCTATAAGAGGGGAAGACTGTTGACTATTGCAATCCCCTTAGGCCTTTTTTAAAAAGAATAAATGAATGTATCAATGTTAGGGAGCTAATATGTAGGCCTTTCCTCAATAGTTGGAGCCTTCCCAATTATCTTATCAATATTTTGTAGAACCCTTTGAATCCTCAAAATTAGGTTAGTGATCTCAACATAGGCTACCTGACAATCACAATCTTTTTTTATTTGGCATCTTTTTCCTTCTTAAATGTTGTCTACTTTACATTTCTTTTATTAACTTCTTTTTCATCATTGCAATTTTTTATGACATCCTCACTGAAGTATGTTTTATGCACATACTAAGACCTCCTAATGCTTTTCTTGAGGTGGTGAATGAATCCCTTAGGATCAAAGTTCCTTATTGTCTATTGATCCATTTTATATGTTTTCAAATTAGGGTATAATTTGTGAAATCATTCCCTCTTCATCCTAAAGTCACCAAAGATTGTGAAGTAAGGAAATAATGAAACTTTTCTCTTCCCACCTAAGTGAAATTTATAAAACTCCATTCATTGCAATATAACTTCCAAAAAGGCAATTATTAAAGGCACAAATCTTGGCATGATATGGGGCCAATTGGGAATTGATATATTCTCACCACTATACACTCTGAATGGAAATAAAAATCTCCCCAGTTATGTTGAATACCCAACTTAGGCCTTCTTTCCATAGGCCTTATGAAATCGAATATCTCCTTTGGAAACCTAACTAGATGTCAAACCTTGAAAGAGTGATAACACCTTCTTAGAAAAATGATTCTTGAAAAAATTAAAAATATGTTCTCATAATTCACATCCCCTACATGTGTCTAAAATTGGATTGGGATCTCATTTCCTTAGTCATAATTATCAAAAATCTGTAGTGCAAGACTTCATTTCTTTCTCCTTGAAAATTGGAAAATACTGCACAAGTACCATCTACAATTAGCCATCTTGTGGCGTTTCTTAAGCTCCAAAAATTTATTGATATAGTATTTACAACATAGGTTGCATAATTATGTTCATCATTGACCATGATATTTTGAATGTCAACAACCATATACATAAGATTAATGGGGATTCTCTACTACTTATCTCCCCCAAGGGTGCCATAGCCTAATTTTATTGTATATTTATTTAAATATGGTAAATTGAAGTAGTGGAGAAATTCAATACATATTAAATGGAAATTTTGGAATTTTTGAAAATAGATTGAAAGAAGTTGATTGATGTTGACTATGCAAATATTTGAAAATATCCTATATATTATCACGAATTGAACATTCTTGATAAATTTCGAAGTGAAAGTGTGTGCAGTTGCATGGTGACAGGTTGAAGGATTAGAACATCATTGAAGTAGGATTGTTTATTTGGATCGAATGGTAAGCTAATTGGAATTTGGGTGCACACACCACAAATGGAATGATAACTTACATTTTAACTACTCTACATATATAAAATAATGTAATTTCATGACTTGAAATGTTTCAATTATTAAAAAATGAATGGCTTGTAGATTGAATTTTCTATCTAAACCTTGTGTTTTAATAAAATGAAAGTACATATTGTTAGGAATGATTAAAGTATAAGAGTTTCATCATGTAAAACTATACAAATATATGTTCAAAGTTGAATAAAATTTCTTATTTAATTCAGTGATAGCACATGAAACTCATAAACTCCTTCAAACAAACAATTTATACATATATATACATGCATATATATAGGTATGCATCTTAATGTGAATACATATAAATATACATATATACATATATATATATATATATACACACACACACATATATATATATATACATATATATACATACATATATATATATATATATATATAATTAATGTAAATTTGAGAACACATATATAGAAAATGTGAATGGATGTTGACAATACATATAAGAATATATATTATACAAATATATATATATATAAGTAATGTAAATTTGAGAACACATATATAGAAAATGTGAATGAATGTTGAAAACACATATAAGAATATATATACACATATATTAAGTACATATATAAACATATATATATATATATATACATGCTTATAATGTTTTGAATTTAATCCGATAACTTATAGTATCATATCAAATTGTGTGAAAATCAAGAAAAAATATGGAAGATGACCCATGAAGGACATGACCTGTCAAAACATTATGACAACATTCAAAAATAGAGGTCAACGACTATGACATAAAAGCCATAATAGTAATACCTAGCTGCATGTGAAAGAAAACATAATTTCTATTTTAGAATGGATAGTGTAGAAAACAAATAGGGAATTGGGGGAAAAATTGACTAGCAACAAGAGAAAAAGAAAAGAAGAGCTCGTAGAGGTGGAAGACTTGGAGGAAAGTTTCAATCAAAAATCTTGATTTTTGAGGTAAATCAGTTTCCTTAGAAATAAGTTCGATTTCATTATCATTTTTCATATTATACTTGTGGTAATCATTGAATTTTGTTGAAAGTTCGATAGCACAACAAATATGGGATTAATCTGTGTTTGTGTGTGGCATGGCCTTGAGCTGAATGATGTTTTTTATTGACCACCTTTTTGGGGTCACATAGCCTATGACCTACTTTGCATAAGAAGTATCTAAGTTGAAGCCTTATCGGCTAGCCTTTAGAGCTAGACTGAGGCTTGGAGCCATTAAAGATGTGACTTTCATATAAGCTCACATGATAATGCTAGCCATTTCATGGCATTCATAATTTCATTCAGATCAAATGCATATTTTATTGTGTCTAGTTTTGTAGTGGATCAAATGCGAAATCTATGGGAAGGGGTATAATCCCCTATCTTTACATTCAAATGTATCACCTATATTTTCATTCAAATGTATTGCCTTCCATTATTGGCTAGGCTAATAATGGTAAGAGGGTTAAATTCATTCTTGTGAATCTGAATAATATTTGCATAATGAGGTCGCCATCGATTAGAAGAAACAATGGAAATATTTAGTCTTGGTTTCATTAAAACCATGTAAAGTTCTATCTTCATGATTGATAGGTTGTTTTATTTGAATTTGATTTAGATATTAGACTACATATTGAAATATGTATATGGTATTAGCCCTAGAAATTCTTTATGAAAAATATTTAATATGACCCTTGATCGGTTAAGAAAATAATGAACTAGTCATGTAAGGGGAAGTCACTCCAAGAGCAACCAATGAATTCCTTGTTAATGAACTTGAAAGGCATGAGTTAAGATAGGAACCCTGGTAAACCTCAGAGTTAAGTTCCCTGATTGCATAATTGCCCAATTTCAATTTGATGAATATGTCAAATCCGTTTCATTATAATTCTTACATAGTTTCTCATGAATTTTTAGTATCATTTATATTTTAAAAATGTTGAACAATGGACATTTTGTTAGCCTAATTTTGTTAAGGAAAAAATTTAATGGCTTTGCCTGAAAATGATAGATGAGATAGTTGTAGACAATATTTGTAGTGGAAAAGAACATTGTTCATTCTCTATTCATTGAGATAAGACCCCAGTCTATTTGAAAAAATGAATATTAATTTGTAATGTTATCATTCGGACTCAAAAAAACTTGAAACAACTTTGAGTAATTGCAAAAAGTGTATGTTCTATTGGAAAATGACATTGTTTGTCATAAAATGTAACTATTTAGTCTAGATTAATATTTTATTGATGTAAATAGTGAATATTCTATTGCAAACAACACTATTTTTTTGTAAGGTTATCTAGTAGCTTAAAATTGTCTTGTTTATTAAACTATTAAATGGAACAACATTGAATGTTTCTAGACAATGAATGTCCATTTTGAAACAACTTGTCTTATAAATTTTTAGTAGGAAACAATACTTGTTCTATTTAAATGATGAATGTTCATATGTAACAACAATGTTAGAATGTCATAGTTTGTGAAAAAGAAAAAGAAACAATAGTATGTGTGAAGTTGTTAATATAGACTTGTTATGGATTCTTTATTTTGACAAAAGAAATGTCCAATAGAATATTATTTAATGATTGCAATATGATTTAATGATTTATTTTAGAATGGATGCATGAATCAAAAACTTACGTAGGCACATGTATGTGTATGCACATAGAATTCATCTATGTACATATACATACTTGTGACATACCTTCTTTTGTTATTTTACTTAATCCATTTTAAAATGGATAATACTTATGTCAAAAAGTAAGATTTAGTCATAAGATAAAAATGACTGATTATTTAATTACTCTACTTGAATCATGTATTTGATTTATATTTAGAGAGGACATAGTAAATTGATTCTTCTTTTTCAAAGAGATATGTGAGAAGAATAATCTAATTCTAGAATAGAAAAGTGATACCTTAGTAGACTAGAGCACCTTAGGGTAGATGCTTCTAAATGGTAGATAGCTGTTATATTATAGAAAGTTACCTTTTGAGATGGGTGCCAAAATGGAGTTTAGAGAGTATAGGTTTTTTTTTTCAGAACCTATTGTTCAATGTTGTTGCAATATATTTATTATGCTTTTCCAAGCAATTTAGTTCATTTTGTATGTATGAACTCTATGATATCACTCTCTACCATTCCTAGAATAGATCTTTCATTTTATTTTCTAACTTGAAGATAGAAAATTGTATGTTGATGTATGGGCACATACTAGATTCCACCTTGTAGATTGTTCTCTTTCTAAAATTTTCATGCAGGTTCGAGAATTCATTAATTTGGAGAATTATGGGGAAGTGTGAGCTTTGTGGTTGGGTGATAAAGCACTTCAAACCATGTTCTTTTCCCCCAGTGGAGGTGAGCATCACAAAAGAACCTTAGTTGTTCATAAGATTGTTAAAGTCTAGGATGTAACTTGATGTAATACACTCATGAATTTTACGTAAAGTGTGTAAAGAAATGACTTTGTGGTGTTAAGAGCCAAGTCAAACCAAATATTGTAATTGAATTTTGAAGTGAATATATGAATCATTGACTCATTTTAAATGCACATGTGTAGCTTTGATTGAATTTAGCCACTAGTTATGCATTTTTAATTTGGAATATATTCATGTTTCATTTACAATAATGATAATTAAGTAATAATTTAGAATGGGTTATTACATTTGGTATTAGAGATTAGGGTTCAACTCTAGGCCTTTTGAATCTATCATAGTTTGACTAGGGATAGTTGACGCTTGACCAAAATTTAGTTGTCTTGAGAATTGACAAAACATGAATTGAATGCAAGAATGGGAAGGTGAAAGGTAGGACGAATGAAAGGGAAAACTATTAGAACCCCTCATAAGAATAACGTAAAGGAAGAAAACACCAAGACAAAGGTTCAATCAAAAATTCCCAATGAAAAAACTCTAGCTCAAGCCCTTACATGACTCAAGCTAGAGAGAGGCTTGAAGATTGAGGAGAAGTGAAAACCTAAGACAAAAATCTTTCCACAATCTAGGACTAGCTGCTAGGGTGTGGACCCAATGCACCCTTGTTGACTAAAGAGTAAAAGGAGATCCTGTGTGCTCAACCATCCTCTTATGTAATGTTTGATGTAAACTTAGATGAGGACCCTGAGGAATGACCTCTTTCTGATGCCGACAAATTAGAATGATGTAACAAGAAGCCTATTGTAAATAAAGTTCTATTGACTCACCCTAACATTAATAAAATTAGATGATATTTTTTTTGTGTGTTCAAATGAAGAACTCCAAATTCTTGCATGCTTACAATAGTCATCAAATTCCCCAAAACAATACTCACCACCATTATTTAATCTCAACACTTCTATCTTATGATCTGATTGTTTCTCAACCAAAGACTTAAAATCCTTACACTTATTAAACACATCTGATTTTTTATGCATAAAATATATCCAAGTGTATCTTGAGACATCATCAATAAATGTGACATAGTATCTATATTTTCCAATAGATTCAATATCAACAGGGCCCATTACATCTGAGTGAATAATCTCTAATAATATTTTAGCTTTATTTGTACCACTAAGAAATTTAGATCTAGATTGCTTTCCAAACACACAGTGCTCACAAAAGTCATTTTTGCCAATATTATAATTAGGAATACTGTCAACCAATTTTTTTTAAGAATTGTCCTAAGACCTTTTTCACCTATATGGCCCAATCTATGGTGCCATAGCATACATGTATTTTCAGCTTCAGTTACATTGGATAAAATATTTACATTGGAGGTATTCAGCTTAAACAAATTCCCAATCTGAGATCCTTTAGCAACCACCTTTGTCAAATGTCACATGCATTCCAAAATAATTGAGCTTAGAGATAGAAAAAAGATTTCTAGCAAGTCCTAGAATATGTAAAATATCATTAAGGGTCTTAACCTTACCATCACTGAAACACAATTTTACCTCTCCTTTGCCAAAAACCTTTGTTGTGCTATTGTCTCCAAAGAAGACATCCCCTCCATCATATGCAGTATAATTAGTGAGCCACTCCTTTCTAGGAGTCATATGATAGGAGCAACCTGAATCAATAAGCCAAGAGTTATCAACAAAATTATTAGAAGAAATGACTAATGCATCATTACTGTCATAGATGGATTTTTCTGTAGAAGAATCAGAACCCTTTTTCTTGCTCTTATAATATTTTTTAATATGTCCAATTTTTCCACAATTCTAGCACTTTACCTTACTCTTACCAAGGGTTTTTGACCATCCTTTGGACTTACCCTTTCCTTTCTTGTCTACCTTAGATTCCTTCTCTTTAGGCCTACCTCTTAAAAATAAGGCATCTTGGGAGCCAGTTTTAGACTTCCTCCTCATCTCCTCTGATAGGAGAGTAGGAATGATATTATCCATCTTTGGATCTACACCATTACCATTGATTGCAAAAATTAGATTTTCCCAAGAATCTAGTAAAGAGAAAAGTAATAAATGCATTTATCCTCATCTTCTAGCTTTAGATCTATAGATGCTAACTGACTGAGAATCAAATTAAAATAATTTAAATGTTGTGCTACAAAATTACCATATTTCATTTTTAATGAATACAACTGCCTTTTCAGATACAACTTATTGGTGAGGCTTTTAGTTTGATAAATATCCCCTATTCTCTTCCATAATTTATATGCAGTATTTTCTTCTAAAACATTCAAGAGAACAACATCAACAAGATATAATCTAATTGTTCATCTTGCCTTCTTATCTAACTTAACCCAATCCTCATCTGAAATAGTTGTAGGTGTCTTTTTTTGATTATTAACAACTAACCACTAGTCTCTTTCTTCAAGAAAATCTTCCATTTTTAATATCCACATTTCATAGCTAGATCCATTGAACCTTTCAATATCTAAACAAGAATTCATTGTAACAAAACTTATTTCCAAAATCAGTAAATAACCAAAATAGTAAAAGCTCCCACTAAGCCAATAAATCCTTCAATCTTTAAGAGAAAGGTGTCCCAATACTCCACCCAACCTTGGCTCTGATACCAAATGTTTAAAATTGAGGTGTTTTATTACCTTAATCCTTATAAAACTTTAATATTTCTGATCTAAATATGCTTTTCCTTTGTTACAGATTCTTTGTGGGTGATTATTTGATTAATCCATTTTACTGTTTGTAGAATGTAGATAGAAGTTGATAGAAGAAGTAGACATGATATTAGAAATATTACACAAGCATATACTATGGAGAAAACCCTTTCAGGTAAAAAAATCCACCAAGAATTATTCTATTATTCAATATGTGAAGAAGATTACAATAGCTCCAATTATTGCTTGAGATTGCCTCTTTTGCGTTCACCAAAAATTCTTCACAATCTGCAATAAAACTAATAATAAATATCTTCAACTTGGTTGAGACAAATAGACTTTGATCAACTTTGTAAACTCAAATTGAGTTACAATTACAATGCTGAAGCCCTATCCCCAAAAGGTACGCCTATCTCTTTCAAGTAGAGTTATGCCATGAAGAACAATGTCAAATCCTTATCTTGATACATTTGGGCATCCCAAACTAAAGTGCCAACTCAATCTTTATTTTGTAAATATCTTTAAGGATTTATCCTCAAAGTAGGCACCCAAAAGAGGGGCCACTTAACTAAGCCTTCTGAAATATCTCAACATGCAAATGAGTAAATTCTAAGAAGCCAACTTGGGTGCCCAAGGTGGGTCCAAGTTATTTCTTGTTAACTGAAACATTTCTCAACACCATTCATGCAAGAATGGTTATTCCCTGTTAACTGAAGGTAGTCCTTGTTATCTATCATGCAACTCAAGTTATTAGCCATGCATTCCAAGTTAACTGAAGTCAACTATAATTCAACTAAACATAACTTAAAATAACTAAACCATAACTGAACTAAACTGAACTAAACTAAATTGAACTGAACTGAACTGTGCTAAACTAAACTAAAATAAACTAAACTAAACTGAACTAAAATGAATTGAACTAAACTAAACTGAACTTCATGCATCCAAATATCAAACCCTAAATCCTAGGATCTTTACATGCATTCAAAAGTGTTATCTCTTACTCCGAATAGTTAACTAAACTCAAGGTGAGTGTCACCTACCATGTGGGTGCCCCATGTTCCCCTACTATTTAGAAGCTTAAAATGGATGCCCTCACATGCTCCTAACATTTAGAATTAATTAAAAATGTCAATTAGCATTATTATTTCATCAAATATTATTCTCTTCCTCATCCTAGTGTTGTTGAACTTATTCCAAGGACTTAGGAGATATGGTGAAATAAATAATGTTTAGGATTCCAATTAAATGGCATCCTATTTCAAACAAAGGGAAATTATGAGAGTGGCTTAAGGAATGCAAGAGGATTGATTAAGGGGAAGTAAAAGGATATGACTTAAGGGTCCTTTAAGAGGATGGCTTACAGGGATGCAAGAGGGTCGATTAAGGGGAGTTGATAGAATGCCTTAAATGGATGTAAGAAAGTGGATTAAGGGAATGCATGTCATGAACCCTAGCATGTGGCTCAATGGGTCCTAAGAGGATGGCTTAAGGGGAATTATGAGAGTGAATTAAGGAATGCAAGAGGGCCGATTAAGGGGATGTTAGAGGATATGACTGAAGGGTCCTTTAGGAGGATGGCTTAAGGGGATGAAGGAGGGTGGATTAAAGGGAGTTGATAGAATGAATTAAAGGGATGTAAGAGGGTGTATTAAAGGGATTCATATCATGAACCTTAGGATATGGCGTAACGGGTCCTAAGAATAATCAATAATCAGATGAACCCTAAACCATTAACCCATATAGATTTGTTATTCCAAGCATCTCATGAACCCTAGAAACCCTAAACCCCAAACCATAGGACCTAAAGCCTAGGAGATGAACCCTAAACCTCATGAACCCTAGAAACCCTAAACCCCAAACCATAGGACCTAAATCCTAGGAGATTAACCCTAAGCCATTAAACCACATAGATTTGTTATTCTAAGCATCTCATGAACCCTAGAAACCCTAAACCCCAAACCATAGGACCCAAAGCCTAGGAGATGAACCCTAAACCATTAACCCATATAGATTTGTTATTCTAAGCATCTCATGAACCCTAGAAACCCTAAACCCTAAACCATAGGACCTAAAGCCTAGGAGATGAACCTTTATAGATTTTTTATTCTAAGCATCTCATGAACCCTAGAAAACCTAAACATAGGACCTAAAGCCTAGGAGATGAACCTTAAGCCATTAAACCATATAGATTTGTTATTCTAAGAATCCCATGAACCCTAGAAACCCTAAACCCTAAACCATAGGACCTAAAGCCTAGGAGACAAACCCTAAACCATTAACCCATATATATTTTTTATTCTAAGCATCTCATGAATGCTACAAATCCTAAACCCTAAATAATGGGACCTAAAGCCTAGGAGATGAACCCTGAACCATTAACCCATATAGATTAAAGAGTCTTAAGAGGATGGCTTAAGGGGTGTTGAGAGAGTGACTTAAGGGGATGCAAGTGTATGGATTAAGGGTTGATATATGTGGATATGACTTAAGGGGTCCTAGGAGGATGGATTAAGGGGTGTTGAGAGAGTAACTTAATGGGATGTAAGAGGATGGATTAAGGGTAGATATACAAGGATATGGATTAAGGGGTCCTAAGAGGATGGCTTAAGGGGAATTAATGGAGAGACTTAAGGGGATGAGAGAGTATGGATTAATGGTACATAAGAGGATGGCTTAAGGGGTCTTAAGAGAATGGATTAAGGGGATATGAAATCAATTATAAAATCTTTATAAACTGACATTTAACTATTTAGTTTTATATTTATACTATTAATTAAATGTATCTAGAACTATATATACTTACTTGTTTCTAGATTTTAATTCCATTGTAATATATATGCATGTCCTCTCTTTTTTGTAATGCATCTAGTTTTGGGAGACTTGAAACAAAAAGTGATACAAAAATTTAATTAGGAACTGATTGAAGACAAATATATATATATATAGACATGTATATGTGATAAATTTTTAACTACATATCGACTACCAATTATATATATAACTATATACTTACCAATATTTATTCACTCTATTGTACCATCTGCATCCTCTCTTTTTTGTAATGCATCTATAATTGTCTCATGCTCATCCATTGAAAGTGTCCATAACACTTTATTATCAGGCCTCCCCTGATATCTAGCTAGTTTTATACTGGTTGCCAAAATCAAATGTGAATAATGTATAATCTTCTTGTGTCTTTCATAATCTTCAAATGTAGGCAAGCCTTTCTTTCTTATCAAATATTTTCAAAGCTAGGTATTGGAACAACAACCAATGAACCACTTGGATACTCAAATTTGTCATCATTCATTCTAGGATGTACCAACTTATGTTTTCTCTCAACACATCTAGCCAACCAATACTCCATCTCCTCTTCATTCCCCTTAGGTGCAACAACAACATACACATGTCCTACAAAAATAAATAAAAGATTCAATAAAGAGTGACTTATGTTTAATTCACATATAAACATACATACATATAAAATTCAATTCAATTTAATGTACCATCTTGTACAAGATGTGAAACACGATCATAATCATCTAATGCGAGCACTTGATTATCTTCAATTGTCCTTCCATGTTGAACATGTGTTGATGTAGGTGTTAAGGCTCTTTGTTGCCATTGTTCGACCCATTTTGTATTTTCACACACTTCCCAATCACTTGCAATACAAAATTGAAAAAAGCATGCAAAATCCCTTGTCCATATTGTCCATGTGTTTGCATTCGAACTCTTAAATGAATGCCATTTTGTAGATCCATTAATTATTTCACAATCTTGTCAAGAAAAAATATCTTTTTCTTCAACTAACCAAAAGAAGTGTTGAATTATTGAGCTCTCACTTGTTCTTGTAGACAGTTTTGTACTGCACAAATCTATAATTACATGTTCATCTCTGAATTTTGTGGCATCCTCAAATTTTAGTTGCTCACTGGCAAGAGCTCTTTTCACACATGCACCTACTCCATCATGTTTTCCCTTACCATTTCCAACTTCAAAAAAACTCCACATGTGCTAGATATTGTTTTCCTTATGAACTCTACATAACCAATAAAACATTCTAGAATTCTTGAATTGACCCATGCAATTATCCAACCATATGATATGTTCTCTCATTTGAATTCCTCTCTCTTTTAAATTTTTATAAAATATATCAAAACAATATTGAACAAACTCAGATGAATGTAATCGATTATCACTTACATAAAAATGGTACTCTCTCAAAAAAATTCTATTATCTTCTCTACTATCATCAACATTTTTATTAACAATATGAACAAATATAACTACTTGCATTGAATTATAATACTATGATTAAATTTCTTCTTGTGGAGCAATAGTATAATTTTTAGTAAAATCAACAACTGACAATATAGTTCCAATTGGGAATGTGTTTTTACAGAAACCAAATTGATTATCAAGCCAATGAGAATGTTGAGAGTGTTTAACATATTTAGGTACAATATTATCTTTAAATTCATTAATAAATGCATTCACACTAAATTTTTCCACAATTACCTCACAGTGTTTTCCAGTTTTTCCATCTTTTAAAGAATATTCAACATTTTTAATTTTTTTTACATCCACTGATTGTTGCCCAAATTCAAGTAAACTACTTTCATGCATACATTCTCCTAATAATTAAAAGTTACCACATCTATCACATTCTCCATAAATACATAATTTTAAGTAGAATAAGTTTCCATTAGAGCATTCACAAAACAAACCTGCTATAAAATATTTGATTGTTTTAGGTGGCATATTAATACCACAATTGTCTTGCATAATTTGGTTAGCATCCAAAGTGCATCGTATATATCAAAAAATGTCATAATAATAAGGAAATTGTACATGAGTCTTACAACAACAAGAGATTCATTGTTTATTAATTCTAACATACCAAGGTTTACACTTTTCGAATGATCTTTGACTTATGCTAATATTAAATGGTAAGATTGAATCATCTAATTTTTTTTTATATAATTCAGTTTGAGTCATATCTAATAGATGCTTTGGATGAGGTTCATGAATTTTGGAATCCACCCTTAATTTTAAGACATCTCTAATGTTAGGTATGATACTCTTGTATTATCATGCCAAAAAATTTCAATTAAAGATTTAATTTCATTAGTTAATTTCATGTTTGACCTTGGGAGTCTACCACTAAAACTCCAACATTGATTAATTGGATCATTTTCAATACTTTCTCTTCTTTTAGCAACTCTTATCAAAGTTTTCACATTTACTTTTATACATTTACTAATCTTACTTAACATTCCTTTATTTGAAGTTTATTTATTAAATAAAGTAGTTGTTATTGCACGATGAGTTGCATTCTTATCTTTAGATCAAATTTTCTTACCTATAAAATCAATAGCACTAGCAACACTAGATATGACTTGTTATACTGAATCATCTTTTTTTTTGGTTTTACAAAAATAACTAATTTTTTCATCACATTTCTCATTTTTGATATTCTCATCAATTGCAGCATGAGTTGACATTGAAATTCTAATTTATTTCTATAAAAAATCACTCTATATATTCTATTTCCATAAGTTCTCATTTGTCTCCAAGAAACTTTACCACGAAGGTTATCTAGCACATCTTTTTCAATTGTAAAAAAAACTTTTTCATCTTCATCTGGATACAAGGGGTTTCATTTTCATTCATGCAAGGGGTTTCATTTTCATTTTCAAACATATAAGGGATTTCATTCTCATTTTCATCAATATGAGGAGTTTCATTCTCATTTACATTCTTACAAGATATTTCATCATTTTTTTGCTTTTGCATTGTTTCAATCCTAGAATTATTCATACCATCAATGGTGTATCCAACTTCATCTAAAATACTAATATCAATATTATCAAGGCTTGGGTTTGAATAAATACTTGGATAGATTGTGTGAATAGGTGAATTTTCCATATCATACCTGATGTTGTTTGCATAGGTGCTATTTCCATATCATTCAAAGTTGAAGTTGAAGGCATACTTGGGTTTGTCTCCATTATTGCATTTTCTTCCATATTCACCATCTCCACATTTGCATCATCTACATTAATTTCATCCTTAATGCATTCCTCTTCAACATTCATGGAACTAGATGCTTCCAAATTTTTCATTTGACAGATCCTTTCTCTTCTATCCCTTTGTTTTTTTGCCTCCATTTCTTTATTTGCTTGAATTTATTCGGGTGTCATTAACTTTCTACATATTTTTCTTTGCCTTTTCTTTGATCCCATGGTTACCAAACTCTCTTTGATAAAAAAAAAATGATTCTTAAACTATTTTCAAATTGCCATCTCCTTCAAATATTCAAACAAAACTATGTACTATGAAGATCCTTTCTTCAATAAACTATGAAGTACAAAAACTTCATGAATACATCCAAAAGTTCTCTTTTTCCAAATCTTCTTGTAAAATGTTCTTGTACTTGACCCCACTTCAAAAAATTCAACATGCAGTTGTCTCTTCCAACAATTTGAATAGAATATACCCTACACAAGAAAAAATTGCAATAAAAAAATGCAAAAAATGGCGCTTTCAGATCGTACTATAGGAAAGGAATGTTGCACAAAAAATGTGCTCTATCAGTATTTTTCAAATTGGGAGTAAAGGGATATATCAAAAATGCATACAATTTTATAAACATGTACGCATTCTGTTCTAGGAATGCATACACATTATATAACGTGTACGCGTTCCTTTTACCCAACGGGTAAATATATAACATGTACATGTTTTTGTTTAAATAATGTGTACACATTTTAATAATGTTTATGGATTATTTAAAAGTGGAATCCCCAACCCATTTTCAGCCTTGTTTTAAGGCTCAAGAAAAGCTTGAGAATCTGACCCTTAGCCTTTGACCTGCAACTAATAAACTAAGGCAGATTGAGGAACAATGTCCAACTTTGCCAATATGGTTGACAAACATTTTTTTTCTGAATCAATCTATAAAATTAAAACCCATTAGAGAACATGATGTCCAGTTTCCAAATATATATATTTTTATTAATATTGGATTATATTCTATATTTTTAATTAATTTCTAAGCAAGCTAGTCCTTAAACTTGAAATATGAGGCTTTTTTTGTTTTTTAATAACCTTTTTTTGGTTAAGTTTCTTGTAAAAAAAATTATATTGCATCAATCCTCAGATAATTATTTACACAATGAAAAAAAATATTCAAAAAACGTTTAGTTTAGGTCAAATTATGCTGTTTGTACATGACTTTTAAAAATACCAATTAAGGCCAATAAAAATTCAATAAGAAAAAAAAAATCAACAAAAAGTTACAAAAAAAATTCCTCATCAATCTTCATGTTGTTAGATATCTTTCCCCAAAAGGAATTAGCAAAATACTTTTATTTGGGTCAAAAATTGGTGTCCGTACACATGCACGGTATGGTTAAAAAATGACTTTTAAAAAGTGGTTTTTATACATCCCCATCAAAATTTAATTTCTATCATCTAGGTATTTGAATAAATTACATATTTGGAAACTAGATTCAAAATGCTAAATTTCATATTACTGACGTTTTTTAAGATTCATTGTGTAAGTGCCTCAAATTTTGAGTCCAAGTGTGAAAAATTCTAAAAAACAACAAAAACACTTCAACTTTTTGAGCTTTTTGTGGACCCAAGTTCTTGCATCAGCCTAATGAGTAATTGGGTCTTGACACATAGGGGGAGATAAACCTAGTGTGAAATTATTAAGGGTGACAATTTTTAACGCTATATTTAGCCCCCACTTTAGTGAGAGTATGAACTTTTGGTCAACCTCACACTAAAGTAATGATAAGCCAAGAAAGGTTTGAATATCCAGAAATTCAAGAGATAGGAAAACATCAAATATAGGGGATGTGCTAGCCCCTCAGCTCAAGGTCTTATGGAAATACAATGTAAGGACAAATGAAGACCCACATGGTGTGCAATGCATCATGACAAACATGGAGCATACATGATGAAGATACACAACATCACATAATTCAAACATAAACATAAAATGTAAACACTATATGATGCAAACATGAGGCAAACACAATGGAAACATAAGAAAAACATTAAAACACAAACCAAAAATAAACATAAGACATTAATACAATGTTAGTACTAAAAAGGATTCGAGTTGGTAAGGTAAAAATACCTCAATCTTAATTTTTTCTCAAGTACCAAACATCATTTGTTAAAATTTGTTACACAATATGATTCTCTCATAAGTATTAGTAAGTTGTGTTATGCCAAATCACTCATTACACATATGGCTGCACTAGAAATAAAGGTGTGTTATGCTAGGTAGTCATGTACAAATACTCAAGTCATGAATTAGAAAGTTCCATTATGCCAAATCCATGGACTATTTTTCCAAACATGCCCTAGGGAGTGCATAAAAGTTTAACGTCATGAGTGACAAATCAATGCTTAATGTCATTGGTGACAAATTGATAACCCCCCCTTAGGGGCATTATGAATAAAACCACCACCAAAATGGTATGTAAATAAGTCAAACCTCACAAGATGCCAATGAAATGGATAGGATGATATTCTCCCCTTCTTAAAATTTCAACATATTTTCTTTGTTGGTATTTTAAGGAATAGAAGGGGAAGAGGGGATCTTTGGAAAGAATACACACCTCCCAAAATAGTTATCCTTTCCCCCAAGCATAAAGGAAAATATAACCATGTACAAGATATTATTGTGTTGCAATCACATTAAGAAACATGGTTTCATGCAATGTTGTACCACCATGAATAGTGGTGAGTTAACACATGAAGCTACAAATTACAAAGATTGAGGAGAAACACCATATAAGAGGCATCATTGTTTAGAATGATTAGGTGCATCAACAAATGGAAGAGAACCACAATCACTCAGTTGTATTTTATTATTCAAGGCCTTCCATTCATTGATGGAGTGACCATGCACTCGATGATATGCACAAAAAGAGTAATTTCAATCAAATTTATTATGTGATAGAGGAGGGAGAGTAATAAAGTGAGCTCTAAGAAGCCATGATAAAATATTCCCTTGCTTTAATAAAGGTGTACGAGAAATTTTTATATCTTGTGAAGAAAAAATTTATGGCTTACCACATGATGTTTTAAATATAGTAGATAATGGCACAAGAGATGTAGACGAAGGAGTAGATTGGGAACCTAAACCAAGTTTAGAAAGGTACAATATAGACTTCACATGATCATTAAATCTCTATTTTATTTTTTCATTATATTCACTTTTAGACAAAATTTTAAATCAAAGCCCATATTGCTTTTCCAACTCAGATGAAGAAGACTTACTTGGATGCTTATGAGAAGAATTTATTCTTTCAAAAGAACGCAAATCATTTTTAGACATCGCCAAAATATGAGGGATGAAAGCTAAAGAGACTCCATTGCCATCATTGGATAATTTTTTTTATATTTTTTGATACATAGAACAAGATTAAGCAAATAAAACAAAAGACTCCTTAGAATCAGATTGTGAGATTTTACCTTTTCCAAAAAAAGAGGGTGTAAAATCTAATGAACCACAATAAAAAAATGTATTTGAATATGAAACCATATTGTGATCATTATTTTCAATTGGAGAAGAGGAATCATAATATTATTTGGAACAATCTTCAATGCTATAGACTATGATGGTGAGATTTTGTACTCCCTAATAAAAGTGGATGTAAAATATAATGAACCCTTATCATCATCCAAGAGTGTATTCGTAGTATCATTATCATTGCAAGGTAATATATCAAATTTTGAAGATGGAATAAAACTACTAATTGAGTTGGAAGTATTTTATTGAATTTGACTTGTAAATTATCTTTTTTCATCTTCTTTAATTGTATGTATCTTGTCATTATATTCATACTTCATCTCATGGTGAAGACTAGACAAGACTCCCTTCATGGCATGAATCCATAGTCTACCAAGATGAAGGTAGTATGAGAGAGTATTTGACATGAGATGGATAAGAGTTAGTAAAACCATGGGCCCTACCTTAATGGCTAGTGTTATTGTCCCCAATGGTTTCCTACCATCATTATCAAAACCATGCATAGCAAGATTAACACATTCCATGAGATTCTTATCTACACCATTTTATCTAGAATATCAATGCTGCAAGTGTCAAGAACTAATCCATTATCAATAAGAGTACTTCTAATCCAAGTTTTATTAAAGACCATTAATATCATTCAAGCCTTATGTTTATTTTAGAAATCATGCAAAGGTAATTCATTTTGAGGGAATGTAATATCCAACTTTGTTTCCTTCATACAATCAAACAAGGCTAATACCTCGTTCGGCTGGAAATAAATTGAGATATAAATATTCTATAAACCCTCTTGGAGAACCATGTGGTATGTAGGTGATGTTTGAATCAAGTCTTAAAGGGAGATCTTAGCTGGAGTATTATAAAGTTTCTCAACAAGTTCATATTCATTACCACTAAGTTGAAGAAGGCTAGCTGGGGGTGGAAGATATGGTTGAGGAAATTCATGGTTGTATTTGGAATATATAAAACAAAATTTCATCATGGATATGTGTTTTGGTAAAGTTTGGATGTCTTTAAAATCTTTGATTGATGTCTCAAGTTGCATTTTTGGTGTTGATCCTAAAGCAATTGAGCTTATTCATGATCCTTCATGTCCTAACGAATGTCCTCGTGAGATTGACATCTTAGGTGAAGATGAAGATATCATGCAATAATTTATAGAAAATTACTTGTGTAACCTTTATAATAATGCATGGAGGTCTTTTACACCTCCATGCAACTACCAACTCCTTCTTTCATCCCACCACTTGAGATGTTTGGCCTTGTGCATCCTGAATTTGAATAAAAAACCAATCCTAAACCACCAAGCATGAAGGAACCTATTAACAATGACAACATTGATACTCTTCCATCCTATGCCCATCGCGTTATAGATACACCTATCAACCTAGAAGAGAGTTATTTTCAAAGCTTTAGAATCTTAAGTAAAAAGGGATATGACATAACAAATGAGCATGCAATCCATCAATTTATACAACAACCATCAGAAGATACCAAGGGATTAGGATATCAAAATTCTCCCCCTCCACACCAACCAATTGCCCAATCAAGTAAGAACCCTAAGCCCTAAAACTCAAGAAGTTACCGTTCTTACATACTATAACCGAGATTGAACAAAAAATGGATAAACTTTTTTGTTTAGGATTCATTTAATTGCCACATATCTGAAAATTAAAAAAGGAAAAAGTACAAACATAAATTACTGTGTATTTCATAGGGGTATGTGTAGGATCATCATGGAAAAAATAGGCCCTTAAGTGGCAATGAGAATTCAAAAAATTAGAGTTAGGCAACTTGACATAAAAGTTTGAATAAGTTATTTATATTATTTCAAAAATACATAAGAATAAAATCTGTAGCAAATTAAATGTAGTTTCTAACCTACTAGGTATATTTAAAAATAATAATCTATTTGGTTAAAATTTAAAATTTCAATGCAGTAATACTTAAATTTTAGGGGAAAAATAAGTAGGTGGGCTGATGCAAGAAGTTGGGTCCACAAAAAGCTCAAAAAGTGGAAGCGTTTTTGTTGTTTTTCATAATTTGTCACACTTGGATTGAAAATTTGAGGCACTTACACAATGAATCTTAAAAAAAATTAGAAATATAAAATTTAGTATTTTGAATCTAGTTTCCAAATATGTAATTAATTCAAATACCGAGATGATATAAACTAAATTTTGATAGGGATGTATAAAAACCACTTTTTAAAAGTCCCTATTTTTTACCATGCCATGCACGTGTACGACCACCACTTTTTCACCCAAATAAAAGTATTTTTATAATTCCTTTTGGGGAAAGAAATCTAACAACATGAATATTGATGAGGAATTCTTTTTGAATTTTTTTTTATTGAATTTTTATTGGTTTTAATTTTTGTTTTTAAAAATCAACATGTATGGACAGCATAATTGGACCTAAACTAAACATTTTTTGAATATTTTTTTTTCATTGTGTAAGGAATTGTCTGAAGATTGATGCCATATAATTCTTTTACAAGAAACTTAAACAAAAAAAAGTTATTAAAAAACAAAAAAAAGCCTGATATTTCAAGTTTAAGGACTAGTTTGCTTAGAAATTAATTAAAAATAACAAATATAATCCATAATAGTAAGCTTTTTTGGATTAAACTGTGTTTGTTTCTTTAACATCAACGTTTCAGATCACACTCCATGATCAATCTTTAGGATGAAAAGAGTTGTATGAGAAAAAGAATGGTTGATAGCAAACCAAATTGAGTTAAAAAGATGGGGGGATGTTGCACAAAAATCAAGATGGGAATAATAGAAAAATAGAAAAATAAAAAAGGGTAAAACAAAATAAAGAAACTAAAATAAATTGAAAAGAGAAAATAAATAAAGAAAATCACTAAGTTGAGCACACTAAAGGAAGACAACAAACCTAAGGATTAAAAGGTAAACAAAGTAAAAAACCCAATACAAACTCTTACAACAATAAAAAGGATAAATAAAATTCAAGAAAAAAGGGGGGGAAAATCAAAGAATAATAAGAACGAAAAACCTAAGAAAGAACAAAAACACCAAGAAAATCTAAATACACCTATAAAGAGAAAATTGAAACAAAAGATAAGAGAAGCAAAGAAAAACAAGATGAAAAATAAAGCAAATAAATGGAACAAAAAATATTAAACCTAAGACCAAAAAACTAAAACAAAATAATATAATAGAAAAAATACATTAAAAGGAAGAGCTGAGGAAATAGAGAAAATGGGAAAGAGATCAAAAGAATTAAAGAACAAAAGGAACTAGAAGAAAAACATATAAATTCAAAACTTATTATAAATTCTTAAGAGGATAATCTTAAGAAGCAAAGAAGAAGAGAAACACAAATTAGAATAATATCAAGAAAAATTAAAAAATCAAATAAATACAAAATAAACAAAAATAGGTAAAAATGGGTAAAATCAGGTAAAAATGAAAATAAAAGAAGATTTTAAGCAAAGGATTAAATGCAAGGAGAAAAGAAGCAATGAAATTAAAATTGAAACAAGAGAGGGGTCAAAATTAGGAGAAAGAACAAAAACAATTAAAAGGAGACAAAAGCCAAAGAAAATAGAAAAGCAAAGAAGAAACAATAGAAACGAAAAGAAAATTTAAAAAGAACAAAAATAAAGAAAACTTAGAAAACCTAAAAGACCAAAGCGGTTAAAAATCTTCTAGGTTTTCAAAGAGGGAATGGAAAGAGAGAAGAAAGGAATAGAAAAGAAGGAAGAGACAATGACAAGAAGATAGAGAAAAAAGAAAAAAAATGGGAGAAACGAAAGCGAAGAGAGAGAAAAGAGAGAAGGAGGGAGAGCACAGAGGAAAAAAAGGGGGGGAAAGAGAAAGGTCCCAAGAAAAGGGGGGGGACCACGTAAAAAGGAAAGACAAGAAGAGACAAAGGAAAAGGAAAGAACGGGGGAAGCGAGGGGGGAGCTAGGAGGGGGGGTTGGGGGTGGAGGGTTTGAGGTGAGCTAAAAGAGGTTTCCAAGAGGAACTCAAGATCCAACCATCATCTTGATTGAGATTTGTGGGGTGGTTATTGATCTCAATAGCTTCTTTGAGCTTGCTTTTGAAAAAGTTCGTTTCAAGGGAGAGGATTTGAGTGGTTTCAAGGAAAATATGGTGTTTCGCGGAGGAAGCATGATCGGCTAGGGAAAATTTTTTGACAGATTTGTGATTGATGTCTACGCTATATTCTTTGATTCTGGTTTTGAAAGAGCGGCCAATTTCACCAATGTAAGGGGTAAAATTGTTTGCTCTTGTGGTACCCCTTAAATTGGTGAAATTGGCCGCTCTTTCAAACCAAAAGTCAAAGAGCATAACACAAACATCCATCACAAACGTGTCACAAAATCTGCCCTAGCCGATCATGCTTCCTCCACGAAACACCAAATTTTCCTTGAAACCAACTTTTTCAAAAGGAAGCTCAAAGAAGCTATTGAGATCAATAACCACCCCACGAATCTCAATCGAGATGATGGTTGGATCTTGAGTTCCTCTTGGAAACCTCTTTTAGCTCACCTCAAACCCTCCACCCCCAACCCCCCCTCCTAGCTCCCTCCTCGCTTCCCCCGTTCTTTCCTTTTGCCTCGTCTCTTCTTGTCTTTCCTTTTTACAGTCCCCCCTTTTCTTGGGGCCTTTCTCTTTCCCCTTTTTTCCTCTGTGCTCTCCTTCCTTCTCTCTTTTCTCTCTTCACTTTCATTTCTCCCCTTTTTTTTTTTTTTCTCTCTCTTCTTGTCATTGTCTATTCCTTCTTTTCTCTTCATTTCTTCTCTCTTTCCATTCCCTCTTTGAAAAACTAGAAGATTTTTAACCACTTTGGTCTTCTAGGTTTTCTCAGTTTTCTTTATTTTTGTTCTTTTTAAATTTTCTTTTCGTTTCTATTGTTTCTTCTTTGCTTTTCTATTTTCCTTGGCTTTTGTCTCCTTTTAATTGTTTTTGTTCTTTCTCCTAATTTTGACCCCTCTCTTGTTTTAATTTTATTTTTATTGCTTTTTTTCTCCTTGATTTTAATCCTTTGCTTAAAATCTTCTTTTATTTTCATTTTTACCTATTTTTACCTATTTTTGTTTATTTTGTATTTATTTCATTTTTTGATTTTTCTTGATATTATTCTAATTTGTGTTTCTCTTCTTCTACTTGATATTATTCTACTTTGTGTTTCTCTTCTTCTTTGCTTCTTAAGATTATCCTCTTTAAGAATTTATATTAAGTTTTGAATTTATATGTTTTTCTTGTAGTTCCTTTTGTTCTTTAATACTTTTGATCTCTTTCCCATTTTCTTTATTTCCTCAGCTCTTCCTTTTAATGTATTTTTTCTATTATATTATTTTGTTTTAGTTTTTTGGTCTTTGGTTTAATATTTTTTTTTTCATTTTTCGCTTTATTTTTCATCTTGTTTTTCTTTGCTTCTCTTATCTTTTGTTTCAATTTTCTCTTTATAGGTGTATTTCAATTTTCTTGGTGTTTTTTTTCTTTCTTAGGTTTTTGTTCTTATTATTCTTTGATTCCCTCCCCCACCTTTTTAATTGAATTTTATTTATCCTTTTTATTGTTGTAAGAGTTTGTATTGGTTTTTTTTTTATTTGTTTACCTTTTAATCCTTAGGTTTGTTGTCTTCCTTTAGTGTGCTCAACTTAGTGATTTTATTTATTTATTTTCTCTTTTCAATTTATTTTAGTTTCTTTATTTTATTCCCATCTCGATTTTTGTGCAACATCCCCCCATCTTTTTAACTCAATTTGGTCTGCTATCAACCATTCTTTCTCTCATACAACTCTTTTCATCCTAAAGATGGATCATAGAGTGTGGTCCGAAATGTTGATGTTAAAAGAAAAACACAGTTTAATCCAGAAAAGATTACAATTATCGATATGGACTATAGAAATCAAATTTCTTTGAAATATAATCCAATCTTAATAAAAACAACATATTTGGAAACTAGAGATCATGTTATCTAATGGGTTTTAATTTTATAGATTGATTCAGAAAAAGAGTCCATCAGCCATATTGCCAAAGTTGGACATTCTTCTTCAATTTTCCTTAGTCTTTTACTTGCAGGTCAAAGGCTAAGGTTGGATTACCAAGCCTTTCCCAAGCCTTAAAGCAAGGCTACAAGTGGCTTGGAGATTCAAAATTTTAATAATGCATATGTGTTTTTAAAAACACATACATTCCAAAATGCATATGCATTCTTTATTTGTTTGATTATTTTAAAAAATAAATACCTTTTAGAAATGCGCACGTGTTTTGAAATGCAAAACACGTACACGTTTCTAAAAGGTATTTTTTTTTTAATAAAATGACTTTTATGTGTTATAAAACGTGCACACATTATTAAACGTGTACACATTATAATGCGTATGGATTTTTTTAGCACATACACATTTCTTTAGGCTTGAGTACCTGATGCATAACACATATGCATTTTTTAATAAAATGTACACATTTTTTGCAAAATTTGTTTTTGGCCAAAACTTCCCCTCTTCGTGGACCCAACTTCTTGCTTTTACTGAGGTGTTTGTTTGACCACCCTAATCACAATAAAATGATTATTTTTTTTTATAAGATTCTAGATATAAGTATAGTAGTCATGTCCTGATGTGATGCATATTTTTTTGTAATTTTTTCCATGTAAATAATTAATTATAATTTTTTCCATGTAAATAATTAATTATAAATTTTTTAATACAAATTTCAAAAAATATAAAAACTCATATGTCTGACCACCTTAACTTTGTCAAAACTTCATGATTTTTTTTTTTTTCAAATCCTATAACTATGTGAAGTATACAATGTGACAAATATTTCAGATTCAAAAAATGTTATACCGTTTGGAAGCTATAGATATTTTTCAATCAACCTATCAATCAAGACATTAGTCATAATTCAAATAGAAAATGAATATTAATTATTTATTAAATTCAAAGTAAAACATAATTTATATTGGTGGAAAGTTGAGATTCTCCTTTAAAAGCCCTTTTCATTTCATCAATTTTGGGTAAAATAAAGTTGTTTGCCACATGGGCCATCATATCACTTACATATTGCCACATTTTGGCCCATCATGATCTTGCACATACCCATAGAACTCTTGGGAATCTTATTAATGAGTGTCATGCTTTAAAGAAGCTGATAGATGAGAATGATATTATACATGTATAATTGGATAGAATGCACACACTTTTCTCCTTGCTATTTGATAGTTGAAGAATCATAGCATACTCACTATTACATGAATTACACATTATGTAAATCATTTCCATATTGCAACAAGCACCTTCTTATCACTTATCTCAACTCATCCTTGTCCTACATTTTTGGGGGACAAGGAGGTTTGATAGCCTTGTCCTAGTATGAAACCTGTCATTTCCCCTTTGGCTAGTTATTTGCCTTTCATATATAATGAGAAAAATTGGGATGCATACGACTCACTATAGGTTGGATTGCATGTGATATACTCATCTTTTCTTTGTCTTCTTTTCATTCTCTTTGTGATTGCATGTGTGTATTGTGATCCTTTGTATAATGTTTCTTGGCATGTCTCTATGTTTGTAAGCTTCTCTTTTGATGGCTCTTGTTACTTCATTGGTGCAAGGATACAAAGGAAGTGAACCTATCATGAAATGTTTCTATTTGTATCTTCATTCTTTTATATGTTATAAACATTGGTTTTTCTCTTGTCTTGTGTTTTCCTTTTGGGGATAATGCAAGGCATTGAGACATTTAGGTCTCTTCAATGTTGACCCAAAAGCATTTTCTTTTCTTTTTCTCTCTATGTGTCATTCTTCCATTGTATTAATTGTTCAACGATTATTTGGGGAATGATGATGACTCCAATCTCTATTAAATATCACTATAGCAAAGACATATGTTGACCCCAAATATGTAGATCCCTTATGTGTTATCTTTGGGATTTTATTTGGGGGAAACCCCTCTTCATGACATAGCTTTATTTGGAAACATATCATTGGCATTGGGCTTTCCAAATAAGCTCTCATTTCTTCTTTTAACAATTGGCATTTATCACTTTCTACTTTAAAGTAATTGCTTAGCAATTTCTTTAAACTGGGGGCATGCATTGGCATTATTTCATTTCGACATCAAGATCATTTTGGCACTAACTTATGGGTATTCAATTTTTGAGATGGCTTTACCTATGTGCTGCCTTTTTTTGTGAGTACACACCTTGTATACCTAGTGTGTGTTTCTCATCCCTTGGGGCTCACCTAGCGAACAAAAAAGTTTCACTAGCCCTCATGAGTATGTTTTTTGCATAGTGGACAATGTGTTTTTCCTTGTGAACATTTTTTGAAAAACAATTATGGCTTGATCCATACTTGTTGGACAAATATTTAAGGCTTGATCCACCCTTTTCCTTTATTTTTCTCTTTGCATTAATTTTGACATTACATGATTGTGTATATTTTCTTGCTATTGCATGTATGTGTCTCTTTGTTCCTTTGTTGGTTTTCCATGAGATCTTAGATATTTGGAGCTTGATCATCCTTGTTGATCCTTGTTATATTATCTTCCCAAAAGTGGTGCAATTAGACCTCTCTTGACTTATTTATCTACTTTAGTGTGAGTTTGAGCATAAGTTCATAATCTCACTAAAGTGGGGGCTAAATTATAGTGTAGGAAATTGTATACCTTTAATATTTATCACTATGCTTGCATCCCCTTAATTAATTGGACATAATTAAGCCTTTAAATAAACCAAATTATGCATTCCAAAGCCTTATTATTCCCATTTGCTGGAAGGGAAACCTATATTAGAAAATTTACAACATTAACTAGATCACCTTGGACATTGAGTATCATGCACTTAGGTCCTAGGACCCATTTTCCCAAGGGATAATGGGTCCCCTTTAAGTCCTAGGACCCAATTTTAAATATGTTTTTTGTAGTATTTTAAAGTCTCAAATTCAAGTTTCAAGTGTTAGCTTTTGGAATCTAATTTTTGGTAAATTAGATAAAAATCTATAAATACATAGACACTTTATCAATTCAAATCTAAGAAACATGATCTAGCATTAAAGAAACTTTCACAAGAGAAAATATTATTGTCAAGAGAATTGAAGAGAAAAATTATTAGTCATTTACTACAACAATCAAGATCATATCATCATGTCAAAGTTCGTGTGACTTTATGTCCTTTTTTGGAACTAAAATTGTGATCTAGGTTTCAAGCATTCTAGAAAGCATTTGAGCATCAAATCAATCAATCAATCAAGCTAATTCATTTAGGATCTAGGCCTAAGAATTGATGTGCTTGACTTTAGTCATCCAAGGGTAGTCATTAAGGGTTTGGTGAGTTGTAACAAGTAAATGTTCATTCATCATTTTGTTCATTTTATCATTATTTCATTATCAAGGTTTAATTAACAAACATGGGGTTTGACTAAGGAAAACCCCCATTAACCCAAAAAAAAAAAAATTCTTCTCTCTTTGTATATGTAGATTTACAGGTGAAGAAGGATTGACATTTGAATAAAGGAGAAATTTTGCAAAGTTCCATAAGTTGTCATCATTATTGTTCAAGCTACAAAAACTCACATATTTTATTTCTGAATTTCTAATAGGAAATCCTAGAAAAATTAGAAGCTTAAATCTAACGTCAGAGGATTGCAAAAAGCATTTTTGGACCCCTACACTAGGACCCATTTGGCCTAGGGAAAACCAGTCCTATTAGAGGCCCTTAAATCCACTTTCTATCATAGGTGCACGCCATTAGACCCTTCTCAAATCTGCCAAAAAAATTGTTTTCATTTTTTTTATAGTAGAACTTTGCATTTCAAGTGTTAGATCCATACAATTCACTTAGTCAATGCACTTTAAATAATTATAAATTATTGCAATTCGGTCATTTGTATCATAAGAAAGAAGAGGTGCCAAGATCCAAAAATGGGTTGACTCACCTCAAGGTTGAAAGGAAATCCTATCCTTTTGTGATCTTCTCTCTTTCTCATGAAATTAAGGAGAAGTTTTTTTGGATCCTAGATCATTTCATCATTCTAAATTGATTGAATTGATCCACCCCTTTTCCCTTCATTTTAGACATATAAGACTGAGTATAGATCCAAGATTGGTGGATTACTATATCTAACTACAACTAGACCTGATATAATGCATGTAGTATGTCTTATGGAAAGATTTCAAGATCATAGAGAGTCACATGTGGTAGGTTGTGTGGATGACAAAAGAAGTACAAGTGGAGGTGCTTTCTTCCTTGGAAACATGCTAGTTTCTTAGATAAGTAAGAAGCAAGATTTGGTGTCATTATCTACTGCAAATTCATAATACATTGCTGCAACATCTTAATGCACACAAGTTCTATGGATGAAGAAGATATTAAAGTATATCAAAATATCATATGCTAAATAGATTCCCATAATGTGTGATAATACAAGTGCTATCAACATTTCAAAAAATCTTGTAATGAATTCAAGGACAAATCATATGTCTATCTGGTATCACTTTCTAAGAGAGAATGTTGTTAAGAAGGAAGTGAAGTTGGAGTATTTACCCACAAAGGATCAAATAGAAAACACTTTCACAAAGGCTCCTCCAAAAGATATGTTTGAGCATCTCATACATAAACTAAGGGTTGTTTCCCCTCCTTTCAACTTGATGCTTAAGGTTTTGCATCTATCTAGGGGAGAAAGTAGTGGTGTTTTTTGATGGTACAATTAGGGGGAGCACATCAGGTGTTTGAAGTGTTGTGTGAAGGTGTTTCCCTTTACCATTGATGTCAAAAGGGGAGAGAGAAGTTTGAAAAACATATGAAAATAGGGAGAGAGAGAGAAGTCTAAAAAGAAAAAAAGGAAAGAAATGTTCAAGTAAGGGGGAGAGCTACTTGAGTATTTGGAGATATAGATTTTAATTTTTTGTTGATTATTTTTCAGAAGTTGTTTCCATCAATGACAAAGGGGGAGCTTTTTGCACTATGTTGTCATCACTGTTGTCATTGATGTCAACCTCTGGTATGGACATGTTGAGAAGGTGTGTATGGTGTTGAGTAGGTGTTGTAGATGGTGAAGGTGTGTATGGTGTTGAGAATGTGTTGTAGATGATGATGGTGTGTATGGTGTTGAGCAAGTATTTTAGAAGCAATAGGGCTACTTGTTTTCTAAGTGCTTTTGAGAAATATTGCATAAAGATTGTACAAGGTGATTAGGAAGTGTTCTATATTTTTCTCCGCATTTCTTCATTCTTGAAGATGTGCTTGTGTGGTTTGAAAGTACTGATCAAAGGTCTTTAATGCTGTTATATATAGAGTTTCAAGTTTTAGATCATGTGGTAGTAGAAGATATGTTTGCGAGTGTTCTTTAAAACTATCTTTGGCTTATGAAGAGGGATATTTGTAAGAAATATAATTGCTCCAAATTTCTCCATGCTCAAGTTTCTTGTCTTGCAGATTTGGAAATGTGCTAATATTTCCTGCACCTACCTGCCCTTGGTTTTTCTAGTGTTTGCTGGTAGCACAAGATGATAGTATTCTCAGTTTCATGTGTTTGTGCCAATGATTTTGAAAATTTTCTTGTTGTTGGAATATTCTAGGGTGTTTTTTAATTTTGCTATATGATTCAGAAGATGTGTTCAACCTTGGTGAAGTGAGAATCCGTTTGCTTGATGGAGTTAATGTTGGTTTGGCTAACCTGGGGTGTTAGCACTATTTGAGGAAGTGGTTTGTGGTTTTTGGAAGCTTAGTGTAGCACGTCAGTGTAGATTTGGATCCTAGTTAACCCTTGATTTGGTTTGACCTCATCTTTTTCCACCACATAGGTGTTTGGTGCTAACCTATTTTGTGGTTACATGTTTGAGGTGCATACGTTTCATTGAAGCTGACCTAGAGAATTCTATGTGAGGTTACAAAAGATATATATGCAAAGTAAAATCTTTGGAGATGTGTGTGGCATCGAATGATGTATGTGTGATCATGTGCTGATATTTGAGTGAGAGAAAGAACACCAAATACTACCAAAAATAGTGAGTAGAAGGTGTGTAAATTCTAGTGTGATAGAAGTTGTTAGAGGTAGTACACCGAAGGTTATGGATGGTAAGGAAAAATTGTGGTGGTTTCTCCAGTTGCTTTTACATAGTGAACCTTCTTATAACTATTTCTTTGTAATCTAGAAGAAGTGATCTTCCTAGGTAGTGAGCCCTTAGTAGTGAGCCTTTTCTTTTTGAATAGTGAGCCTCTTGTGATCAGTTTCGGTTTTCATATAGTGAATTAATCCTCACTGTGGTTTTTCCCTTATTGTATTTTCCACATAAAAATATGGTGTTCTATTGTGAATGTTTTTGGATGTGTTACTGTTTATTTTGTTTACATTCATGCTAATACCCAATAAGGGTTTGAAGGTTTTAATGCACAATTGGTTCACCCCCCTCTTAGTTGTCCTATGTGTCTAACATAGGTTGTATTCGGTTTTAAGGACATTATTGGACATGGTTTGAGATGTGATATCTTGATTGGGTGATGGTTGAGTGTAGGTACAACATTGGTGTTGGTTATGGTGTCATGATTAAATGGGTGCTCCCACAATAATGGTTTACAATTTTTGGCCAAACTGGACACTGAAATTATTATTTTTAACTAAATCTTCACATTCGAGCGCCTATAGCGGCTAAACCATGAGGAATTTGAAGATGACGCAAACTAGAGTCTTATCACATTTTGTCTGTAGATCCTAAAAAATTATTTTTCAATTTTTTTGGAATAAGATTGCACTTCTTTTTGCATCTCCCACAAAAACTGGTTTTTTTCATAAAACAACATTTTAAAAAGTGACACTCACCGTATACAACATAAATTTTTTTGTATGAAGGATGAAAATTCTAATTTGTTTGAATTTAGATTTTTAACTACGATATCTAGCACTTTCATTTGGTCTCATAGTTTTTTATTGAATATTTTTCCCTTAATAGAGTTTCGAAGTCAAACCAATTGCAATTCAGACATAGGCGGACTGTATACAACATAAATTTTTCTATATGTATCAAAATTCAATTTTTTTTGTTTTAATGGATCAAGGACATAAATACCCAGCACAAACATATTTAAGAAAAAATTATTTTGATAATTTTCTATTTTTCCACATGTGCAAAACAAAGAGCTTAATTTTCACTGAAAAACCTATGTTTAATAAAACTAAAAAAACACATACATAATAAAACCAAAATATATTAAAATTATATTCATGGGATAGCTCATTTTGACGACTAACATAATCATTTGAAATAAATTTAAATGAATTCATTTGATCCCCCAAAAGGTAAATCAAAAGTGATTTTTTATCAGGATTTTGATAGGTGTAAAGGAGACTCATTTATAGGTATGGTTTAAAACTAGTGACGTTCTATCCAAGGGGCTTTGATCTAAGGTGGTTTGATCAAACCCTCTTCAATTGGAATCCTTAAAATGGAACTTTTAAAGGCTTAAATCATTATATTTTCTAAAAATATGTGATTTCAGCAAAAATCAATTCCTCTCAGAAATTGTAAACCAGCTTTGTGGGATCACCCAAATGTAGGTACACTTTTTACACTGGCATGAAATAATTAGGTCTATGGTGTTTGGTGGTGATTTTTTTTTGTTCTAAGAGGTTGTTTCTTATCTCTTAGATTCTTTTTTGGTACCTTGACTACAAGGTACTTGGGTTTGGACATGTTTGGAAAATCAGGTTTGAGGTTGATTTTGTGTTTGAGTTATTTGGTCTACAATATTATTCACTTTGATATCTCAATTTGAAATTTAGTAATATGATGATGAGTTTTCATGTTTTAGTGATTGGATCTACGAGTTATGTGATTGGTAGGTATGCACAACCTATTGATTGTAGTCAAATGAATCAGATGTGGAATTTTTATGTCCACTAGGTTTGATTCAGTGTTGTTGTATCCTTTGTTAGTTGGCCTTATTTGTGGTTATTTCTATATTTTGGTATTTTTCTTTGAGATGAGAGGATGGATTGTGTTTATAGTACCTAGATAGTTAGTTTTGGGACTTGTAGCATGATGGTTTTATCACTTTTTCAAGGATAGCTTCGTTACACTTTTCAATGGGAACTTTTGAGTGTGATGGATTTCTAGTGTTGGATATATTCCTGATGGTTTGTTGGTGGTTGTATCTTCTTTTCTTTGAGATCTTGGTTCCACTTGATGTTAGTGGCATTTCATTTGTGTGTGTAGACTTGGATAATCTTCATTTAGGAGATGATTATCATGTTTACATGGAGAGCTTGGTATCACATTTTAGTGGGAGCTTGTGGAAATGATTTGGATTCACCATTTGATGGTGGGTGATCTTTTGCAGTGTTTATTGGTGTCATTGATGGAATCTTGGGTCCTATTCTATGCGGTTAGGGTTCTTTGTCATCAGGTGAAGCCACAATAGTGGTTTACAATTTAGGTGAGGAAGGAAAACTCACAAAAATCGACCCCAAGGCAAAAAAAAGTGAATTTAGAGGTTCGTACAAACCTACTAGTTCGATCGAACCAATAAGGGGTTCCCCTGAACTAGGGTTCAAGTGAACCCATTTGAATATTGGTCGCCAAAAAACATAAAAAAATGCATAGGAAAGGGGTTTGAGCGAACGTCTTTGAAGGAGTTTGCTCGAACCATGGTTAACTTGAACCCTGGTTCGAGAAAACTCCTAGAAGTTCGTGTGAACCCCTATGGGTTCGTACGAACCCCCCTTATCCCTCATCCCCCATCTGAGACACAAAAAAAACATAAATTTTGGCACTTCGGAGCTCACGTTGAGGATGAAAATGGAGGAATTTCACAAACCCAACTAGAATCAGGTAGTCCTCAAAGGGTGATCCCACAATACTGGTTTACAATTTTTGGACAAACGGACACTAAACTGATTTGTTTTTAACTAAATCTTCACTTTCGGGCTCCTATAGCGACTAAATCGTGAGGAATTTGGAGATGATGAAAAATAGTGATTTTTGACATTTTGTCTATACATTCTAAATATATTTTTTCAAAAATTTTGGAATCAAATTGCACTTCTTTTTCCATCTCCTTCGAAAACTAGCTTTTTAAAAAAACCAACATTTTTAGGGAGTGACACTCACTGTATACAACATAACCTCTTTTTTTATATGAAGGATAAAATTCTTTTTTTTTTTAATTTAGATTTTTAACTATGTTATCTAGCACTTTCATTTGGTTCATAGTGTTTTATTAAATATTTTTTACCTTAATCAAGTTTCAAAGTCAAACCAATTATAATTCAAACATAGGTGGACTGTATACAACATAACTTTTTATGTATGTATCGAAATTCAAAAGAAAAAAATCTAATGGATCAAGGACATAAATACCCAGCCTCAACATATATTTTTTAATTTTATTTTGATAATATGCTATTTTTCCACATGTACTAAACAAAGAGCCTGATTTTCAGAGAAAAACCTATGCTTAATAAAACTAAAAAAATACATACATAATAAAACCAAAACATATTAAAATTATATTCATTGGATAGATCGTTCTAAGGACTACCATAATCATTTGAAATAAATTTTAAATGAATTCATTTGATCCCCCAAAAGTTAAATCAAACGTGATTTTTTATCAGCATTTTGATAGGTGTAAAAGAGACTCCATTGTAGGTATGGTTTAAAACTAGCGAGGTTCTATCCAAGGGGGTTTGATCTAAGGTGGTTTGATGAAACTGTCTTTAATTAAAATCCTTAAAATGGAACTTTTTAAGGCTTAAATAAGTATATTTTCTAAAAATATGTGATTTCAGTCAAAAACCAAAATCTCCCTGAAATTATAGACTAGCTTTATGGGATCACCCCAAAATGAGCTATCCAATGAATATAATTTTAATATTTTTTGGTTTTAGTATGTATGTTTTTTTTTAGTTTTATTAAAGATAGGTTTTTCTTCGAAAATCAAGCTCTCTGTTTTGCGCATGTGGAAAAATAGAAGAAAATCAAAATAAAATTTTAAAAAATATGTTCATGCTGGGTATTGATGTCCTTGATCTGTTAAAAAAAATAAAATTGAATTTTGATACATACAAAAAAAAAGTTATGTTGTATACAGTTCGCCTATGTCTAAATTGCAATTGGTTTGACTTCGAAACTTGATTAAGGAAAAAATATTCAATAAAAAACTATGAGACCAAATGAAAGTGCTAGATATCATAGTTACAAATCTAAATTCGAAAAAATTAGAATTTTATCCTTGATACAAAAAAATTTATGTTGTATACAGTGAGCGTCACTTTTTAAAAATGATGTTTTCTGAAAAAACCTAGTTTTCGTGGGAGATGGAAAAAGAAGTGCAATATGACTCCAAAAATTTTGAAAAAAATATTTTTAGAATCTACAGACAAAATGTGATGAGACTCTAGTTTGCATCATCTTCAAATTCCTCACGGTTTAGCCGCTATAGGTGTCCAAATGTGAAGATTTAGTTAAAAATAATAATTTCAGTGTCCAGTTTGGCCAAAAATTGTAAACCACTATTGTGGGATCTCCCCATCTTAGGTGTCATTGATAGGAGTTTGTTATCTTCATGTGATTGAAGATGTTGATTCTGGGTTTAGAATGTTTTTGTATTATTTCATGATGTAATCTTGATTATAGACTAGAGTTTGGAAAGGTACATGTTCTCATGAGACTAGGATGTATGCATTTTTTTTCATGCGATCTCTTAGGAGGATATGGTTAGATCATGTTGTCATGTGTATGTTTCCTAGGTTGTATATGTGACATTGATCTTGTTTGGTTCTCTTTGTATTGCGTACATGATCATTTTCTTGATTACTTCATGATGGTGCTAAGTTGAATTTGGAGTTTGACATGTATTGATCGATAACAAGTGCTCATGGATACATGGAGACTTAGGTGAGGCTTGGAGTTATTTTATGATTAGAGACATACCATTGAGATGGCTATTCTTCGTTAGATTTTAGAAGGAAGTCTAAGGATCCTACACCTTGGTTAGACATGAGTCCAAAATGGACCTACGAGGAGAGTGTGCTTGGATGAGTCATGATGACTTGGATATCTTGGAGGAGTATTCTCATTTTCCTCACTTGGTCTACTTGACAGTTCACTTGAGAGGTATTTCCCATTATTTATTTCAAGTGTATTATGTTTATGCATTGTCTTCTCATGCATATAAATCTTGAACTATGGATATTTTGTTCTATAGGGATCATTTAAGGAGTGTTGACATGTTTTTCTCCTTTTGTATTGTGAATAAATTCATTGATATTTATTTTAAGATATGTATTGGGATAATTTCCTAATATGGGAATGGATATTGAGTTTGATTCTCTCGTTTTGAGAGGCTTACATCCATGTTGATTACATGATGCATATGTTATGTTTGATCTTAGTGATTCAACGGTTGGGTGTTGTTCTAGCTTTTTTGTTGGGGTGTTGTGGAGGAGATCATACTTGAGAGAGTTGACATTTAGAAGTGTATGTAGAAGGAATTTCTACAAGTGTATGATGTGCAATGTTTCTCTCTTTGGTATTGGTTATCTTCTTGGATGTTTGGATTAACATTACATTGGTTTTGAGGTTTTGTTGGAGAAATTGTGATTACTAGCCTCTAGTCAAGTTCTTTCACTTATGTTCTTGGGTGATGATACGAAGGTTCCTTTTTCTCTTTTCTTTGTTGGCTATGAAGAACATGGCAGAGCTATGGACACTTGTGGTGAGTTTTGTTCTTATAGGATATTTATTTATAGATTTTGCATATCATTGTAGATGTTCCATGGTACTACATGATTTTTTTTACACATTCTATGTGATGTTATTGGTACACTTGGTATGCCTTGATCATTTTCAGATTTGGATTACCCATGGGTGAACCCACATAAGTGGTGAAAACTTTTGTGGAGGAAGGGAAAAGTCGATTTTCCCCTTTTCACAAAGTGAAGGGGTTCGGTCAAACCCAAGTGTTTGCCCGAACCTTTATGTGGGTTCGGCCAAACCCAAGTGTTTGCCCGAACCTTTATGTGGGTTCGGCCAAACCCCAAGGTTCAACCGAACCATATGTTTGGCCGAACCCCATTGACTTATGCAGTTTAATAATAAAATAAAGGGGTTCAGCTGAACAAGGGTTCGACCAAACCCCCTTAACACAGATTAAAATAAAAAACAAACCCTCATCCCTGTCATTTTCACCGAGCAGAGAACAGTGGCCGGCAAATAGAGTGTGTGCGGCGAACAGGGTGCATGCAAAGAAAAAGCGTGCAAAGAAAACACTTCACCTTCGAGCGAACCCTCCAACACATCATCTAAGGTTTTCCATAGCTCATATTTTCTGCAAAATTCATGGTTTCAATTGCATTTGTTTGAAATTTTTTAAATCATTTTCAGCAAATTCATTATATATATTTAAATACTAGTTAAAATACATCTTTGCACCTTAAAATGAAAAAGGTACATGTGATTATAGGAGGCTTATTACAAATAAATCATGAAGGAATCTAGACTTAAGGTGATTGAGTAAGGAAGAGGTAGAATGGCTATTGAATTTTTATTATAATTTCCTCTATTAAATTCTTTTCAAATATCTACTTGATGATGTCCCCTACAAGTTCAAGATTCTTCAATTTCTAAAAATTAAAAAAATATCCTATGTGTGAAGTTGTGTTGGTCATTTTCATGAATTTCTATCAATTACCATATTGTTATTTTGATGGATTTGCATACCAATATTTCATCTCTACCATCTCCATTTTTCTTTTTCCATTGGTCTATTGGGCTTCATCCTCAAAATATAATCTTTCAACTAATCTTGATAATCCACTTTCAACCTTTGTTAAATTTATCTAAGTATCGATTCTATTGAACTTTAATTTTATTGTGGTTGTCATGCTAGTAATCCAATCCTTAGTGTTTCTTAGTGACCTAGGATATTTTCTATTTCTAGAGTGTTTGGCTTGACCCTCCATTCAAACCATTCTTGTCTCCATATTCTTTGACCCCTCTTAGCTCTATTGTATTCAAGTGTTATATTTTCTAGGATTTTAGACTTGGTTATATCCTACCATACCACTCCCTTTTAAACTTAAAAATCCCAATCCATTTTAATCCAAATGTATATAAGTATTTTTGCACCAATTTTTTCATCTCTCAACCATCATGTCATTTCAATCATTCCCCAACAACTTCACAATATTATTATTTGTATTTACTCCTTGTAGTATTGGGAATTTAGTCTTTCCAATCCTTAAGTACCATCCCTTTCTAACCCCTATTATCTTCATCCTCTACTAGTAAAAAAAAATCTTGTGTTTTAGAGTTCTAGAATTGATTCCATGCGTCTAAATTTTTATCCATCTTTTATTTCACAATGTCAAAATCATGATAATGCCATCTTTATATGATGCTAACATCATCAATTTTTAGAGTAACTACCTATTGAGACATACCTACTAACATCATTTTTTCATTCTCCAAAAAATAAAAATATATAAAGCTAGAGGATTCGACCTTATTTTTCCCTAGTATATTATTTCATACTCCCACAAACCCCAACACCTAGTTGAATACTTTTCCTATCTTTTAGAGTAAAAAATTTGGCCTTTTATATTTTTATAAAAAAATTAAGGTCATATAGATACATTAATCTCAACATCTTGATGATTTGTCCTTTATTAAGGTCATATAAGAAACATTTTATTATAATTGTGTATTATGGACCTCCATTTTTATTTAAGTTTTTTTATGGATTCATGGAATCTTTGAGTTTGTGTTTTTTGTTCTTTATATTAATTATTTATTAGTTTTCATCTAAGAAGTGCTATAAAATTATGTTACACTATGTAGTTCATGCTAGGATAAGAAAAATTTCTAAAATAATATGTGGGGAATTTAAATTGATTGTAGATTATCAATTAGCGTGCATCATTGGGGTAAAAGGGAATTTGAGAGTGTAAGCTCTAAATGATAAATCCAAGTGCATTAGATTGATTTTAATGTTAGTATTTTATTCAATTCATTAAGGTTTCATGTATTCAAGATAAATTTGATAGTTGAGGGTTGGACATTCTATTCATTTAGAAAGAAAATAAAAATATATATGTTAGTGTCATATTATAGTGAAGTAGGTTTTAGTCCATCATCCATAAATTTAGTAATATAAAGCTATTAAATCCCTATAGAGTGTTATTCAATATATAGTATTTGTATAGGATTTTATATGATACTATATAAATATTAGGTAAATTATTATTGTGATAAACACAATATATATATATAGGGATGAGTAGCTTGCTTATATCTAGAGTCACATCATTTGAACTAACTACCAAATTAGAGACCTCTTATATACTAAATTAGTTGTGTTCCTATATTTAAGATCTATAGTCCAAATAAACTTCCAAACTCAGTAAGGCTCAAAGAAGAGGAGGAGGCTTTATCCAAGTCATTCTATCCACTCTAATTTTTCTCCCCCTTAGTATAAATATATAGGTTACTTCCCCATTGCCTGCATTATTCCTAGACTGGGACATTATGGTAGATTTCCTTAATATCTAGATGGTTGCAAGAAAAAAACCCAACACCACATCCTCTACAAAAAATAATTCAATTAAAATTTTAAGATATCCATGTCTTCTTGAAAAACATCAAGTTATCTGTACTTTGTACATTACATTAGGCAAGTTATTCCAATTATTCTCTATTTATTCCTCATAAAGAGAAAACTTTAGATAATGAAATCTATAATGACATCATAGTCTATGAGTCAAATTTTGAGCATACTTACTATTGTGGGATTGATGTACTTGCCTCTCTTGATTGATATTCTAGTGTACTCACCACTATTTTCATGATTCGCAATATATTTTGGTTTTGTAAAGAGAGAAAAATAGTGTTCAAACTAAGAACATTCTTTTAGTGGACCTCACGTGATGATAGGATCTAAGGCACTTCTCATCACACAAAATCTCAATCTTGGATCCAATTCTAGACTCTCATACACTACACCCCGAAGATTAAGAAAATGACTCATACATCATTATATAGAGTAAACACATAAATCAAAATATATAGAGTTGCCATTTCTATAGGAGCATATGTGAAATTATCTAGATTAGTAGTCATAATGAATTTATTCTAATCATTTTTTGTTATTACATAATCAAAATCATTGAAAAAGAGAAAAATAGAACCATAACATAGAGATAATCAATAAATTTTGCTACAACTATCAAAAAAAAAAGAAAGAGAACTAGATATCTTCAATAGCTCAATAAATGAATTAATACTTAAGTTATGAGGATCACAAGATTGGCAAATAGGGTCATATTCTTGTGGATCTTGCTATAGTACAACTTAACAATAAAATTCCTCTAGCATTTCGAAATCTCTCTATCCCTTCACCTCCTATCATGCCACTAAATCTTATGTACAATATATTGAACTTCAAAACATCACATTATCCACTTTGTAGATTATATTAGTTACTATTCTACTAAGTATTTATTTATTCCTCGTCAAGAGAAAACTTCGTACAATGAACCACATAATGACATTATTCACACAATTCCTCCACATGAAGAAGGTAGCCCACCTTTTAAAAAAATCCAAATACAAGGTATAACCTTCTCTGCATGTATTCTACTAAACCAATATGAATACACAAGCATTATTGAGTTAATCAGTATAATTATTTGACCAAATATTGATTTTTTGAACCTTTATAATACCAATGTTTTCTTGTAATAACTCAAAAAATTATTGAAAACAATAATGTACATACTATGACGAATGATATTGATCATCACTAACATGTAAAAATTGTGCTCCCTAACTATCTTCTTATTTTATTTTTTACTATTAGGGGCACGCCTATATGTGATGTGAACAATAATAGTTTATCTGAATAGAATTGTAATATTAATATGATTCAACTTCTTTTTGTGGCTGCAATGTGTAATTTTATATAAAATTGACTATAGATCTATAATAATTCCAATTAGGAAAAATCCTTGCACACCTTGACTTGTTGATCTAACCATCAAGAATAGTGTCTATGTATTGCATACTTATAAAAAATATTCTTAGAATCAAAAATAAAATTAGCAACTTGCTTCTCTTGTGACCAACTCATAGATCTAGAATCTTCACCTCCACTCTTCAAATTGTATTTTATAGTTATCTCATATCTCTTTTTCTCAAACATTTTTTTTCCCAGATCATTTTTCTTCCATCATGGGTACATGATATAAACTTTGATAACCCACCGCATTGTAAACGATTCTCATTTAAACACATTAAAATAAATCGAATAGGTTCTTACATAAATTTGGTATTTTAATTGTACCACACTCTTGTAAAATTTGGTTAGTATACAAAGTATAATTACATGTAATAGTTCATGGTAGATAAAAACTACATGTCGTATTTACAATATGTATTATAAATTTTAAGAGGCATGTACTTGATAAAAAAGCTTACAATCTATTCAAATTCCCTTTGTGATATTCTTAAATGATTATATTTTTCAAGAAATTTTACACAATTTTGTTTGGCTACATTCAAATTAATGTTTAATATGTGGTGTGTGGTCTTGATCACCAATTTTTTATTTTAAAACATCATTTGTAACATTGAGTGATACTCTAGAGTTAAAGTGCCAAAATAATTCAATTTCATCATTTGTGTTATTAATTAGCTTTTTATGAACTCATGGAATTGTACCATTAAAATCTCAAGTACCATTTTCAATAGGACTATCTAGTCTTGATATCATTGCTAGTGTTTTTCACAATATTTTACAATTTATGCTTAAGTGAAGATGAGTTTGCCTCATTAATCAAACATTTCTTAATTTATTTCTTACTATCGAGGTTTTTATTACTCTACAAGTAGCTCTTTTATCTTTCTACTTACTAGTAATCCTAATAGAATTAAGAGAATTAAAAAATATTTTAATAATAATTTTATTTTAATTGGAAATTTTGATTGCCTAAATATTTAATTTATTTTGTAAAGGTCTTATTTTTTACAACTTCAGTAATTTTACAAAAGTATTCATTGAAAATTTTTGAAGCTCAAAATTGAATGGTTTATGGTTCATTTAAGACTTTATCTTATGTTCTCATCAATTTTAAGTAACCATTTTTGGGTTCCAAAATTATTACAATTTTATCAAGCTCATTATAAAATTTTGAATATGGGATATCATTCTTATTCAGAAAGGTCCTCTCTATTCTTAAGGAACTTGGAGATACAATGACTTTCATTTTTTTATGTGCACATGTTATCAATTTTATTAATATTATCAACAATTGGATCATGGAGTATAATTTTAATATCATGGGGTTCATTTCTACATTATTCAAAAATATTTCTAAATTTGAATTCTTATTTTTCTATGATGTTACTCTTTTCAATAGTTGTTTCATAACATTTTGCAAAATTTTCACTTTCATGTTCAACATTTTTATTTTCAATGTTAAGTAATAATGTTTACCCTTTATTACTAGTTGTAGGAAATAAATCTTAGATGCAACCTTTATCAATGTTTTTTAAATTGTCTTTAATGACACATTTTGTTTTAGAGTGCACATGCACACTTGTAAATTTAAATTTTATAATTATTTTAGATTATGTTTTTTGTGCAATCTAGTAATTATGTGAATGTTTTGATTATTAAAAACTATGATAGATGTTGAACATGTTTTGTGTTAATGGTATGGAAATATTACTTGATGAGTAGATGAATTATTGGAACTATTTTAGATTTCTATTCCTTATATCTAGATATATTATTTAAACTAAGTTCTCATTGCTCCTTTAGGTACACATACATACATTAACATGGATAATGCAGATGTTCCACCTCTGGAATCTTTGTTTGCAAATACCACTAATGAGATTAATAAATTGGAAGACTCATTAGCGCAAAATGCAAACCCAAGGATATATTCTGAACCATGCATGTCAATATTGCATATTCTTGAAAAACTAAGAGATGAACTTGAAAGGACAAGTGCATTTTCTCTAGATAGAGTAGCTGCTATTCTTTCCCACATGCAGGAAGAAGTACATGGTGAGGTTCCCCTTAAAAAAATACAGGATAGCGTGACCAAAGAAATGATCAAAACCAATTGTTTTCCATTTTATCAAAGTGCATGTAAGGTTAGGGGATATCAAGTCACTAGATGTGTTGATTGTGATATGGCCTCATTAATCTACCCATGATTTCTTGTAGCACACGGTCAATACCCAAACAATGACTAGATTCCATTATATTTTGTTCAACAGTTGTATGTTGAGGTCCATTTGGGCCTCAATGTCAACTACCTGGACATTCCACCATATGCTGGTCAGGGGCATGGCAGGATTGCTGATAGACCCACTTATTGTTGAGCAAATAGACCGACCCTAGTGTTTAGGGTATTGGTTGGTGAGAGGTCTCCTGCTCTCACCCCAGCTCTAGCCCCCATAGTAGATGAGGTTGTCATTGCTTCCCAAAAGGAAGCAATTGATACTGTAGGTGACATTGCAGTTGCCACCACTAGGATATCTGTTGATCGTGTAGGTTAGTATTTCATGTCTAGATGTCCCCGACCCACACCATATTCAACACAGTGGATCACCATGGATCCTTTCACAGTAGCAGGCATCCCTACTCCCATAGAGCTTGAGGCACTTACAAGAGATATGGCACGCAGGAATCTACCTTGTTTGGCTGAAGAACTCTTGGAGGCATATGCCTTCATTGCATTAGACTATGGGATCGATATAGAGAATGTTAGAGATCGTTTGGCACATCGAGGTCGTTCACTTCTAAGATCCCATCACTCTCAACCCAACACTAGTGCATGTCAAGATCCACCATCTGATCATTCGATAGCTGCACAGACTATGGGTTTTATTGAGATGTTGGTTGGTGCTGGTTCATTATCGTTGATGCCATCTCACCTACATAGTCCTCTCCACTCATCATTAATGGCACGACATGAGATAGATGAAAGGGATGCAAATATTGATTCGTTACTTGATCATATAGTTGATATGGTGGAGGCGGCCATTTCAGAGGACTCGGGTCATCCGATATCAGATGATGTGCATGTATGTGTGCATGTGCATGTTTCAATTCCTTTTTAATTATTTTTAAATTTTAGTTTTAATTTAACTAGATATTCATGTACTGATATATATGAATTTATATATTTGTAGGTGGACATACCTAATGTCACTCCTAGCCTTTTTCTAGACCGTACACATTGACGTGACTCTATGGATGAATCTGATGCTAGTGGACATGTGAGTTTTAAATTTTTATATATACATGTGTATATGTACATGAATATGTACATGCATAGATCTAGATACATATTTAATATAAATTATTTGTATTTAACACATTTTGTACACCATTTTATTTGTAGGGCTCAGCACATCCATTAGAGCAGGACCGTTCTCATTCAGATGGTTGTTCAACTAGGAGTCGACATTCATATTAGGCCCTGCATATTAGATGTATTTTCTTATATGATGATCTTTCTAGTATTTGACATTTGATTATCTCTAACTTACATTTTCTATATATGATTATTTTTAGTATTCGACATTTCCTTATATGATGATCTTTGGTATTCCACATTCGATGATCTCTAACTTACATTTGCTTTTATGATATACATACATTTGGAACTTTGCTTATAACATGTTACATGTTTATACATTGATCAATATTGATATGTTTACATGTTTATATGATATATGTATACATTCGCTTATATTCAATATACATGTACATTTGCTTATTTGATGATCTCTTACAACTTACATCTCCTTATATGTTATATACATTTGATCTCTCTAGAGTGGAATTTTAGGAAATGAATGCCACTTTATAATTAAGTTCATTCACATGTTGATCACAATAAATATTTTACACACACATGCCTTGGATATATATGATCTTGAATGTTTTCTTTCTATGTATATAAAAATAGAACCATATACTCATATAAGCATTTACATATGTACAGTAATGATTATAAAATGCATCATTTAAGCAGAATAATAGGAATTAATTCACTAAATTATAATAAAGTATTAATGGATGATAATGAATAATAATGGATCTTAATTATGGTATATGATAAAATAATAATAGTGGTTTGACAAAATTATTTTAGCGTCTTACAAGATGATGTTCAAAATAACATTGTTTAAAAAAAAAGAACTTAAGAAGAATGGATTAAAAGAGATGAAAAAAATAATGATATGCCTCAATTAGGTGGAGGAATAAGAAAATATTAGGTGGTTGATGATGATTGGACTGAAGAGATTATTTGTGTAAAAAATGCACAAGTTAGCTCTCAAAAGTAGAATTATGAGGAAAATTTCATATGAAATATAGAAGATGATGGAAGAAAAGAAGAGGAGGAATGTAGAAAATGATTTAAAAAAAGTAAAATTAGGTGAAAAATGTGATTGATTGTTTTTGAATACTTAGTTATGTTGACATGTGAAGATCAACTTTATCTTAATATACATGTAGATTTTATGCACCAAATTATGTAGGATTGAGGTTAAAATGTATCCAATGCATGTAATAACTTATAATAAAATAATAAACAAGAGGAATCCCTAGTATTCAATAAGACATTTTATTTTCTTAGTGGGTCTAAGATGGGAAAACCAATAGACACAAAGAGAAGATAGAAGATATGCATCAAGATCTATTGTAAAGAAAGATGTAACCACATATTCTCAATGCAAAAATTGGAATATTTCAACTTAGATATGTATGTAACCAAGTAACCCTAAAATCATGAAATAAATGTTGTACACAACTATACATGAATACATCTATGGATGGTACAAAATCCTACTACTAAAAGATCTCAAACCAATGACGGTACAAATATAACTTTGGAAGAAAAGGTGTTAATCCTAAAGAAAAATATGACTTAATGCTTCCTTGATACAACCATAAGTTAACCAATCAAATCATTGTATTCCTCAATTTAATTTAAGCATAAATGTATATGACATATTCTTATACATATGCACTCTCTAATACTTATGGGGCAACCATATATTCAACCAACAAGTAAATACGTGCACAATGAGGAGAATTGTGCACATTTTCACTATTCACCAACCAACACAAAGCATAAAAATTCTACAAGACACTTTTGGGATTTTTTGTTTGGTACAACATTCTACAAGACACAAATTTTAATATGTTAGGTTTCTTTTTCTACAACAAAAAAGAAGATTGAGACAACATTCACTTTATATATATAGAAGACATGGACTAATGAATCAATGATTTTTATTGGATGTATAGGAGAAGAAACATCTTGAGATGTAGTCATGTAACATCTCCTTGTGTGCCAATTGTCTTTTTTGTTGAGATGCTAGATTTGGGGGATCATTGAAACTAACACTAAATTTTCTTCTACTCCCACCATCACTCTTCCAATGAATTTTTGTATGACAAGGTTTGCACATTATTTACATAACAAGTACTTGAATTCCATGGAACAAATATATAATTGGAAATATCTACTCAATTTAAGGTTCTCAATGTATTTCAACCCCTAATTTGTGTCCAACCAAATTTAAAACACTTGTCATCAACATATATTATAAGTAACTAAAACAATCCAGAGTTCAAACAAGTTACTATAAGTTCTCGTCTTGAACATGTATGTACATGTACAAGTGAACTTGAAAATCATGGATATAATCTAACTCAAACATTCTGGTTCAACCCGCTCTTGAATAACATGTAAATTTTTTTGATGGTCATCACTATCTAGTCTCAATTTTTTTCGTCCACATGCATGTGGAACTGCATGAAGATGTAGGGCGATAGCAATTATAAGGTGACTATATTGATATACCTTGTTATCAACTTGATAGTCCACAAAATGAATCCCATGTTGAACAAATTTGACTTGTTTTAGATATATCCCTTGCACAACAACAAAACCTGCATGATAAACATGAACCTGAGGTAATACATGTGCATGTGTACAACATTTGCATGCTCAAGGTTTGTATAATATATATTTAATGTTTTTAAGGTAATGTACACATGTACACAATGTATATATATAATTTGAAATTCAAACTCACCTGTGGGAAATAACATTCCATCATTTGTTTGAGGTCATGTTAGCTTATTCCTCTCTTTTGTGCAACACAGTAAATAATAGCTAACACCTTCTATGTTTCTAGGCTCTGCTATAGCTGCAAAAACATCTCCTGTACACCAAATTTACACAATAAAATTCTAAAAAAAATAGAATTGTCTCTACACAAGTTAGAGATCATTAAATTTATATAATATTTAAATTATTGAAAACTTACACATGTACCTTTTCTAACCAATCTTGAAATATGGTCATAATCAATTGAAATCAAAGGAATGTCTTGAAATATTTCATCCTCATTTTCATTGTATGTGTCTAAAACAAATAGTGGCCCCATATCCTATTTACTAACATATTCAAGCTCTTCATTGTTGCATGCATGAGAGTTTCCTACAATGCACTTTTGCAAAAATAAGAGTAATCTCTCTTGTATAATGTCCATCCAGGGTGACTATCTGACCTCATAACACAATGCAAAGATCTTGTTTTTTCTACCCTCTTGCATCCATGCATCGATCTTCTATCCACACCTAGATAAATGTAATTGCAAAAAACTTATATGAACTTGAACATGTGCACGTATATATATACATGTGTAAATTTTAAATTTAAATAAATTGATTTTTAAAAAATGTAATTTATACATACCTGATATCTCCCAAAACACTCTATGTGGAATGTTTCGGTTTGTTCTTGAAGATGTGCCGACCTCATTTGATGCAAAGTGTTTCTTGCACCATTCAACAACATCATGTGTATCATCTATATGATCTTCTGATAACTCATGTGATGCTTTCTTAAAGCACGTTTGATGCAAGCTCCTGTGCCATCATGTTCACCCTTTCCATGCCCACTCTCAAAGAAACTCCAAACATGTGGTATGTTGTAAATTTTATGATATCTAGAAAATGCATAAAATGGCCACGATGATTTGAATTGTGCCGCACATCCATCTGACCATACAAAATGTTTTTCAAATTTTACACCCCTGCTTCTCAAATTCTCAAAAAAACATTTTATAAAACAATGTTGTACAAAAAGTGTGTCATGCTCTTTATCATCACTAATATTAAAGTGATATTATTTCTTGATGGATCATTGTTCATCTGTACTCTCAACACCATCTAATTCCAATTGTGCATGTCGATAACACACATGAACCATAATAGTGACCTATTTTGAAAAGTAATATTCTGATTGAATCTCTTTTTGATGTACAAAAGAGTAATTTTCTGCGAAGTCAACTACTGATAGAACTGTACCAAGTGGGAAAGTATCTCTTAATGTTTGAAATTGATGTGATTGCCACTTAGCATAAAAGGAATTCTGTATGTATGGTTGTATCAATTTTTCAAAATCTTCCATAAATTTCCCAATAGGTATATCCTCTTCTACATAGTTTAACCTTGTGGATTCTTTCCCAAAATTTGTTTGAAACTTTACATACTTGTAAATTTTGCAATTTACTATCTTTGTTAGGTCAACATTTTCATTTTTTGAAGAAAAATTAGCCAAATTTCCACATGTTTCACATAGTCCTTTTATGCATTTTATTTGAAGTCCATTTTCATGATCACATAATAGATCCTTTATGAAAAAACTTACCTGTTTAGGAGGTGCCTTTTGAAAACCATATCTTTCTTCTCTCATCTTTCAAAACACCTAATATTAGAGATCAAATTCAATGTGATAACGATAACAACAAGTTTCAAAAAACTTGTTTATCTTCACATAGTATGGCTTTAACCTTTCAAACATTGTTTGCCCAATCTTTATATGAGGATACATATTACAAAAGTTCATATACATCTCAAGTTGTGTTATGTCTAGCCAATGTTTAATATGTTCTTCATAAATACCAGGTCTAATCCTGCACCTCATAACATCTCTAGTATTTGATGATGGATGGGTTTGATCATTCCAAAAACTTGAGATCAAGTTCCTAACAGCATCTTCAATCCTGTCAGAGTGAGGAGCTCTACACATAATTATCCAATTTCCTTCAGAACTATCATCTAGAACCTTTCTCTTTTTCTCATATTTTATTAGTGTGGTTCTACTATAACCAAATTTAGTGGAAAGTGCTGACATTTTTCTTTTTCTGGATATTTCTTTATTTAAAAAAGATGTCAAAATCACCTTTCTTGCAATGGTTCTATCCACTGATCGAGATCCTTTCCCAATGGAATCTAAACCTTTTTTTACATTTTCAACAATATCTTTTTGCAGTCTCATGTGTTTCCTCTTATTCGATGCAGAATGTACACCCAACAATTGTAATGACTCTTTCAATTCATCACAAAGAAGTAAACGTGATAACAATTGGGTTTTTTCAAGTGTTTCAAGATGATTGAAATGATCATGGATTATTCTATTAACATATTTAGTCATTGACCTCTTACTTGTATTTTTAGGTTGGTCGGCATAACATTTCAGTTTCTCCATATCCATTTCAAGTAAATGATCTAAATTTCTATAAGAAATTTGTTTCCCCACTGTTTCAGCTACTTTTATATGCTCATCCATTAGTGTAGAAGGAAGTGATCCTGACCCCTCTCCAACATGCATTGTTTGAACTCGGGTCTCCTCCCTATCTTCAAGGTCCATGTGTTCTTCAACTGACTGATTTGGTCCAATATCTAGATTAGGCTCAACTTCTGCTTGAGAACTTCCTGCTTGTTGAGCCATTTGTACATGTCACAAAATATTGTGCAAAGAAAGTGAGAGATGGTGATATATAAGTGTAGCTGAACATATGAAATCAAATGAAATCAAATATTCTTGAACTTAAGAATTCCATTGAAAAACTGCATTTGAAAAGGACATGATTCTAAGATGGGATATATGAAAATGGTATGATATATGATGTGATAAGCTAATAATGCAAGAGGTCAAATGCAACTCTAGCTCCAAATTTGGTTACGATACAAGGCTTGACTTGTGTTATGATGGATAAACACAAGGAAACAATGATCAAGAGAGGGTATGCAGGAGATGATGGACTCCAAAAGGATTTCCCTAGACATGCAAGGATAATGGTATTTTCCCTAACTTGAAAGTCCATGATAAACCTTAAGTGATGTGGGCGATAGATAAAAAATGGTTTGGTTTTGAGACCTATGAAGAGTAGTGGAATTCATGCAAGAGCTAAGGGTTCTATTTTATCAATGATGACTATGCAAATGACTAAATTCATGGAATGTATGCAACTTGGAAAGTTTAGGCACGATATGATCTTGATATATATGCGAGGGGTTGTACATGCAAGAACTAGGTGAAATGATATATATGTATACACGGACTATGTGATATGATCTATGTATGCAAGAATAGGAATATGTAAGGACTAGGATGCAATGAAAAGGATATGATTCTAAGATCCAAGATATATGAAAATGGTATGATATATGATGTGATAAGCTAAGAATGCAAGAGGTCAAATGCAACTCTAGCTCCAAATTTGGTTACGATGGAAGGCTTGACTTGTGTTATGATGGATAAACACAAGGGGACAATGATCAAGAGAGGGTATGTAGGAGATGATGGACTCCAAAAGGATTTCCCTAGACACGCTAGGATAATGGTATTTTCCCTAACTTGAAAGTCCATGATAAACCTTAAGTGATGTAGGCGATAGATAAAAAATGGATTGATTTTGAGACCTATGAAGAGTAGTGGAACTCATGCAAGAGCTAAGGGTTCTATTTGATCAATGATGACTATGCAAATGACTAAATTCATGGAATGTATGCAACTTGGGAAAATTTAGGCATGATATGATCTTCATATATATGCAAGGGGTTTTACATGCAAGACCTAGGTGAAATGATATATATGTATACACGGACTATGTGATATGATCTATGTATGCAAGGGTAGGAATATGTAAGGACTAGGATGCAATGAAAAGGATATGATTCTAAGATCCAGGATATATGAAAATGGTATGATATATGATGTGATAAGCTAAGAATGCAAGAGGTCAAATGCAACTCTAGGTCCAAATTTGGTTACGATGCAAGGCTTGATTGTATTGATTCAAATTTGGAGGATGATGTTCATTTGTTCATGTTGTCTGAAAATAGTTGGAAAACACATGGTGTTATAAAGAATGAAAATCAACCACATAGAAGACATTTACAAAAAAAAAATCCTAAGGTTGCAAGGATAGTATTCTTATGGATCCCACGAACCGCATATCCTTAGCGAATGAATTTCAAAAGCTTAGCCCCATGGGCTCCCCCTTATGTTGCACTCACTTCTCAAGGCAACCAAGCTTCCAATCTCCATGAAACTCCCATGGCAGATTGGTCTTTTCTACTAAGAATTGCGCAGGTGCGGGCGCCTTGGGAATGACCATTGCTGCACCAAAGAATAGAAGGTTTGTGGTTTTCTAAAACAAAGGATTTATTTCAGGCACTTGTTTAGAAGGCCACACGAGAGGCATTATCATCCCAGTCTGCAAAGGTTGGGATTTGCAGGTTTTGATGCACCACAAGGGTATTGGGGAGTCACTTGCTTGTCCGCAGGAAGTTCTGTAATGCTAAGCTTTCCTTAACATTCGAATTTATATACCGGTTGGGCGCCGCTTGGCTTTAGCGCATTCCCGGTTTGAGTCGCTTTGGGGTGAGTACTTTTTCCCACCAAAGCAGGCCCAAGATCTAAGGCTTAACAAAAGAGAACCAAAATATTCATAGTTCAATTGATCTTTGTTTAAAAACAAAGAAAGAGCACATGCATATTTCAGATCACACTCGCATGGTGTACTTTTTAAACCAAAATCAAAATGTGAACAAACAAAGAATGCACAAGCTTCATTTTATCCATTTGTAGTGTTTTTCAAGCAAAGGAGTTAATTTTAACCATTTGTTGTGTTTTCTATCTAAGAGTTAATTTTAAACCCATTGAAAAATAAACTGTGTTGTTCTTTTTAACCCATATGCATTTGCATGTCTGTTCTTTTTTAACCAATGTGTGTAAAATGCAAGTTGTAAAGAAAAAAAACAATTAAAATAACATTTAGCTAATTCCAGCTGGACACATGCTAAAACAAATAGATTAGTAGCACAAACAAAAAAAAACTCTAATCTAGAAATAAAGAAAATAGGAAAAAAAAACTAAAAAGAAAGATAGAAAACTGGGACAAAAATCTTAGATAGAGTGGTAAGTGTATGAGCCTCTTTGTACCTAAGTAGATAGTCAAGATCTAGTAAATTTAAATATTTTATTTTTCTTCTAGATAAGGTATCCCATTAGGAGAGATCGTTAGGATTTGTGTCTCAACCTTCAATCCCTATCTATTAATACTGAACAAAATGTAATTTTCAAATTATAAAACAACAAATATATATAAATTTCAACACTCATAATTTATTTTTTGGCTTGGAACATGTTAGAATAGACATTAATTCTAAGAACATGATAATTACAAAAAAATGCATCTCTTTCACATCTTAATATTTTTAAATGGGCACAATCATATAGAACTCATTTTTATGGATGAAAAATATATTAATAAACTTGGGAGTAGATGTTTTGGTTCATGTAGAATGTAATGAAATCTTTGACTCCCAAAAAGAAGAATTAACATTTCATACATCATGGAGGGATAGATAGTGCATATATCTTTGAATATGAATATAGATTAAGATTATGATAAGAATCTATAGCAAAATAAAGAGATGTAGAAGAAGATGACATATTTAGATGGCTATATTCATTGAGGAAGCTACCTAAGAAAATATCATAATCACAAATTTTCATATTTCTTCTTGTAGATTCATATCTCTCTTGGAAATGCTTGTTGATCCATCTTCTCAAATTTTATTTTTTCATATATCTAAGGGATGCACTTATTGCTATAGATTAAATATATATTTTTTTATGTTGCACTCATCTTAGTTCTAGATGCACATAGGATAAGAGCACAACCATATTAATCTAATGTATTTTTATTTGATTATTTGTGGAGGTAAAAATACCAAATTAGGGATTTTACAATATTGGTAAGATAACCAAAATTCACCCCTTTCCCTTTGTGGAACTAGCTACATGTATTCTTGGAAATCTCTACATATGAAGGTTTTGTGTCTTTTCCTATCTATCATAATTATATTATCTTAGAGTTCAGTTTAAATAACATTATGACCATTTTATATCATTTAATTTATTTTACAAAATTTATGTGTCATTCTACTATTTAGTTTCTTGTTATTGGTTGTGTATTTTATTCTTATTTTATAGACTTCCAATTTTTTGCATAAACTGGTATTTTTTATGTACTTGACAAAAATCTATGTAGTCATATAGAGGTCTTAATGTAGTCATGCTGCCATCTAGGAAACACGATTTAATTTTTATTATCTTCTATTGATTCATATTCTAGATTCCTATCACATGATTCAAGATATCTATTTCTCAACTTTCATTCTAGGTTTTTCTTTGTTTATAAATAAATCCCATTTTTAATATTTTGTTTAATAAAAATATAGTATTTTTTTTATAGGAAAAATAAGCTTGCATAGTTTATATAGGTGAAACCAATTTAGATAAGACCATTTACACTTGTTGATTTATCTATTTTGGATAGTATTTTTGTGTTATTAATCTTATCTAGGAATAAAGTTAGTTAAAACTTTCAACTTTTTATTTAGGTAATCAAATTCTATACATTTTTAATTTTACTATCAATATGTTTATTTCTTTATGGATTATTTCATTGTTATGAAGAATCTTCTAATTCTAATGTTAGATTATGTGTTAGAAAATTTAGAAAATATTATTTTAGATACATATTTCTACATTATATGTTCCTTGCATATAAAATTATTTAGTTAATGTATGTTTTATGTGTATATTCATCGTACTTGTTAAATCTATCATAATACAAAAATATTTATTGTTAACTAATATGATTCTATTTATTATAACATTTATAATTTTTACCAATTTTTGTGTGTTTGTGGGGTGTTTGAGCTATCCCCGCCTTCTCAACTAATTATCACTATTTAGGTTTTTTAGATGAGTTTAGATTTTTTTTTTGGTTGAATTATCTTGTGTCATCTTCTTTTATCCAATTTGGTTATACATAATGATTTCGCTACTATTGATTTTCATGTATTGATACAAAGGGAGATACCAAGATAGAGGAGGAAATACTGGTGAAAGATGGTGTTTCTACCATATCTATATAATTGATGATGCACAATTGGATGAAATAAATATAATAATTTAAAGGACATAAACATAGATAGATGCAAAATTGGGTGCCACAAAAAAATACAAATAAAGAGAATATATTGTAGATCGAAACTAGTAAAATATTTAGTATAAGGATTCATAAAATCTAGTGATAACTTGCAGATTTTAGTTTTATAGAACTCATTGATGATGTACATTTGAGTTTTCATTTCCAAAAAAATGAAATGAGGAACCTTCAATTTTCTTATATATCAATTATTTGATGCATTTTTCCTTGTTGCTAGATAAAACATATGATAAACTCGCTAAATTTTAAATAAATAAATTTACCCATATTTGACGAGAAAAAAAAGAAATAAACACGTACCTTGTTTCCTTCTATGATAATTTGTCAAATTTTGTTTGCATCTATTTTATTCTTTATCTTTTGAAAATTTTCGTTGAGCTTTGTTTTTTCTTTTTGCTTTTTGTCCCATTTTCTTCTTCAAAATGCAAATGATTGATTTAAAGCAACAACAATTTTTTCTCCAAAATGCAAAAAATCTATCACAAAAACTTGAAAAACTTTAAAAAGCTTATAATTGTAAAAAAAAATGCAACAATAAAAAACATTATCAAAATATTCACAACAATAACAAACATTATCAAAATATTCATCATTTTTTAACCTGTAAAATTTCTTTTTCGGTTGACAGGCTTGGAAGCACAACGGTCGCCGCCATTTACACAGGAGCTCGAAAAAATGCAAACAAACCTGGAAAAGATGTTTGACTTTTAGATGTATAGTGAGGGGGTTCAGCCAAACCAATTTTGTGTGGTTCGAATGAACCCCATTAAAATAATTTCCTTGGTTATTTTTAAAAAGAGGTTCGGCCGAACACCCTTATTCCCTAATCTCCCAAAAAAATCATTTTTTTTTGTAAAAAATTGTGTTTCGAAGCTCAATTTGAAAATGAAAAATGCAGAAGACTTCAGAAACCCAGCTATAAAATGGTAGTCCTTAGAACAAGCTATCCAACGAATTAAATTTTAATATGTTTTGGTTTTATTATGTATTTTATTTTTTAGTTTTATTAAACATATGTTTTTCACCAAAAATGAATCTCTCAGGTCTGCACATGTGGAAAAATAGCAAATTATCAAAATAAATTTTTAAAAAATATGCTAAGGCTGGGTATTGTTGTCCTTGATCCATTAAAAAAATAAAAAATGAAATTCGATACATACATAAAAAGTTATGTTGTATACAGTCCACTTATGTCTGAATTGCAATTGGTTTGACTTCGAAACTTGATTAAGGAAAAAATATTCAATAAAAATCTATGAGACCAAATGCAAGTGCTAGATATCGTAGTTAAAAATCTAAATTTAAGAAAATTAGAATTTTATCCTTTAAACAAAAAAAGTTATGTTGTATACGGTGAGCATCACTTTTTCAAAATGTTGTTTTATGAAAAATACCAGTTTTCATGGGAGATGGAAAAAAAATTGCAATCTGATTCCAAAAATTTTGAAAAAAATATTTTTAGAATCTATAGACAAAATGTATGAGACTCTAGTTTTCATCATCTTCAAATTCCTCACATTTTAGTCACTATAGGTGCCCAAATATGAAGATTTAGTTAAAAATAATAATTGCAGTGTTTAGTTTGGCCAAAAATTGTAAACCACTATTGTGGGATCACCCCCATGTAGTGGGAGTTCTTGGATGTGTATGTTCTTCATTCACAAGTTTGTACATGGAGCTTGTGATTATGATTTATGGGTTTATATGTTGATGGGATGAGTTTGTATGTTATGTATTCCTTGGATGTATGGATACTTGGATGTGTTAGCACTTGTTCTGCATGTTATTTTGGCTATGGTTAGTGTATCTTGATAGCTTCCAGTACATATTGATCCCTTTGGATTGTATGTTTATGTTTGGGATATTAGTTGAGGAAGGACTTATTATTCATTGTGAGAGTTTGTGTGGCTTCTCTTTGGATGGTTTCTTATCTTTGTGCAATGAAATGATGGAGGATGAGAGCATTCATGCTTGAGATGTTGGTTACCTTGATTCTTGTTATAGGTATCTTGATGGAGCACATGGAGCACTTGATTCCTTGATGGTATATGTGGCTATATGAATCATTCTCATGTTAATGTTTTGATGTTACTTGTTACCCCTTATGCAATGCATACAATAAGTGAGTGGACATTTGGTTCTAGAGGGTTCATTTGAGGATTTTTGGCATGTTTATCTCCTTATGCATTGTGAGTACATTCATTAATGTTGATTTTAGGAGATGTATTGGGTTGATTTATTAATATGGGAATCAATATTGAGTTTGATCCTCTTATTTTGAGAGGCTTACATCCATGTTGATTACATGATACACATGTTATGTTTGATATTGGTGATTGAATGGTTGGGTGTTGTTATGGATTTTATATTGGGGTGTTGTAGAGGAGATCATACTTGAAATAGTTGACATTTAGAAGTGTATGTAGAAGTGATTTCTACAAGTGTATGATGTGCACTGTTTCTCTCTTTGGTCTTGGTTATCTTCTTGGATTTTTGGCTTCACATTATATTGGTTTTGAGGTTTGGTTGGATTTATTGTGACCACTAGCCTATGATCAGGTTCTTTCACTTATGTTCTTGGGTGATGACATGGATATTTGGTTCTAGAGGGTTCATTTGAGGAGTGTTGGCATGCTTATCTCTTGATGCATTCTGAATATATTTATTGATGCTGATTTTAGGAGATGTATTAGGATGATTTCCTTATATGGGAATGGATATTGAGTTTGATCCTCTTATTTTGAGAGGCTTACATCCATGTTGATTACATGATACACATGTTATGTTTGATCTTGATGATTTAACAATTGGGTGTTGTTATGGATTTTCTATTGGGGTGTTTTGGAGGGGATCATACTTAACAAATTTGATATTTATAAGTGTATGTAGGAATTTCTACAAGTGTATGATGTGGAGTGTTTCTCTCTTTGGTCTTGGTTATCTTTTTGGATGTTTGGATTCACATTACATTGGTTTTGACGTTTGGTTGGAGCTATTGTGATCACTAGCCTTTGATCAGGTTCTTTCACTTATTTTCTTGGGTGATGACATGGAGGTTCCTTTATTTGTTTCCTTTTTTGGGTGTGGGGAACATGGGAGAGCTATGGAGACTTGTGGTGAGAGTTGATCTTATAGGTTATTTATTTACAAGTTTTTCATATAATTTTAGATGTTCCTTGGTACTACATGATGTTATTTATACCTTCTATGCAATGCTATTGGTAGACTTGGTATGCCTTGATCATTTTTAGATTTGCATTACCCATGTAGTGGGAGTTCCTAGATGTGTATGTTCTTCATTGAGAGGTTTGCACATGGAGCCTGTGATTGCGATTTATGGATTTATATGTTGATGGCATGAATTTACTATGTTATGTATTTCTTGGATGTATGGATACTTGGATGTGATAACACTTATTCTTGATATTATTTCAGCTATGGTTAGTGTATCTTGATAGCTACCGGTGCATATTGATACCTTTGGATTGAGTGTTTGTGTTTGGGATATTAGTTGATGAAGGACTCATTCTTCATTGTGATAATTTGTGTGGCTTCTCTTTGGATGGTTTCTTATATTTATGCAATGACATGATGGAGGATGAGAGCATTCATTCTTGAGATTTAGTCACCTTGATTCTTGTTATAGGTATGTTCATGGATCACATGAAGCACTTTGATTCCTTGATGGTATATATGGCTATAAGGATCGTTCTTTTGTTCATGTTTTGAGGTTACTTGTTACCCCTTATGCAATGTATACAACAAGTGGGAGAATGTTAGCAATTAAGTGTTGTACACCTTGCATAATGTTTATAATATTTAATTTATTATTATGTGTTTGGTGCACCTAGGGGATTCTAGAAGTACATGCATCACTAGGATTTAATATTCTTGTGGCCACTTTATGTTGTATGTAACATTGGGATATAAGTTAAGTTGTAAATATATATTTATTTAATATTGGAGAAAGTAATTTAATAAAATACCCAATATTAAATGTGGGGTCATGGTTTTGTAATCTCATGGTTTTAGTCACATGGTTTTTTGTAATACCACTTGGTGGTTTTGTGTGAGCTTGTGTTTTATAAGAGAAAACACAACGATAGTTGGGTAGTTGGGATTTTGAGTCTTCTTTTGAAGAGTGCATATTTGAATCATGGTATGGGATGTGTGGTTACATGTTTGTACACATGGAGGATGCATTGAGAAGGCTTGATGTTTCAAAGGTGAACATTCATGGAGGCTCTAAAGATATATTGTAATCTTTATTTTTGAATAGTACATGAGTCATGGATACTTTTGGAGGCTAGGTTTTCCCTCTTGATATTTTTTTGAGGGTATATCTTGTGTCACTCTTTCATGGGTATGTTGTCTACTCTCTTTTGGATTATGTGGAAATTATCATTAGATGGTTATAAGCTTCCTTTCAGGTAGTGCCAACCATTTTCTCTTATGTTAGGGCTTGTTAGAAAGTTCTCAAAAAATTTAAGGTCATTAAACAAGATTCTTATAGATCATTTTATTATTGTAAATCTAGTCCATCTCTAGTTATAGGGATGCATTTCTCACCTTTTTAGTCCCATTTACATGTTTCTATCTAGTAAATTTATGGGTCCAATTAGTATAGTATATTCTCACCCTCAAGGTTCTCCATAAATTTATATTCTATTTAACACACACAACCTTAAGATCCTCCATAAATTAATCAACATATAGAAAATTATATTAACCTACATATAGAAAACTATAAAGGTTATCGTGAACCATGAGGTTGTGTGTCTTAAATATAACATACATTTTTTATATAACACCATCCTTAATAGTCATCTTGTGCTTTATTTTTGTACTTATAAAAAATGATTAATAGTCATATAGGAATACTATAATGTGAACAATCAATTAAGACAAACAAAACTAATGTTTAATTGAAATATTAGATTTCATATATATTAGTTTTATATTAACCTCTATATATGTAAAAAATCAAATTTAATTTCATTATACTGATTAAGTAGTGCACAACAATATAATACAATATGAACAAATATTTACAAAGAAAGTTAATATTTACCAACCATACTAGATGTTAAATAATCTAGATACATATTATAATTTTAAATGTTGAAATCTTTAATGATAATTTTTCACCTCATTTCTAAAAAAAAATAGATAATTATATCATTCTTATTAATCAATATTCAGTGATTATCATCATAAAAAATAAATGGATTTGAATACATATTAATTGTAAACTAAGCTTTACACATCTAATCTAAATCTAACTCAAAGTAGAGAATATGATGAATTGACACCGAAACCAAAATCATGACCATGAAATTGACGTCACAATTCTACACCATTTCTAAAGTAAAAAGAGCAGGGAGAATAAAGAGATGGCAGACTTGAATGGATGTTTTTCCAAAGTTAAGGAATAATTGGAAAAAGAGAAAAACAAGTTACATGAATTTAACGTACGCCATTTGTGTTCTATCTTTATTCTTCCTGCTCTTTTCTTTATCGACATAGTTGGGAATAATTGAGAAAATAATGAAGAAGCTGCTTTCAGAGATAAAAGTTGCCAACTGAATTTAAAATAAAGCACGTTCTCCAACGCATACGGAAGAAATCTGGAAGATGCTTTCACTTTTTTGGACCACTCAGTAAAGATGTCATTACTCTTTACTTGAGAAAGTATCAGCAGATTATGCAGCAAGCTGTCAGATTTGCTTTCTGGAGGGAGGATAAACATTTTGATATTTATTTTGATATATTTTATTAGTACTCTAAAGGTCTTAGAATATATTGTACTGTTGACAGATTGAAGTTTTTATAATAAAGAGTTGGCATATTTATTATTTTTAAGCTTTTTTTAATCATGTTGATGAATTCATGGTTTAAATAAAAAACTGATATGTTATAATGTTTTGATTAAGATAAATCAGGAAGGGTCTGAAATCGTAACGGAATAATCATAGTCACAAAAGAGATTAGGAAAAAGAAAAGAATCTGCTTAAAGAATCTCATAAGCAGGAAGACAAAGAAACAGCCAGTCAAAAAAGTCTCTTAAAAATACAGACAAGAACCCATAACGATAAGTTACAATGTCAAGTATTGAAATATTTAGATAAAAAGACAATAAATTGAAGATCTCAAATCAACCAACATATTATCATGTTAATGAATCGGATGAGAATTCCACATAAACAACAAACATGTTATCCTACTAATTTATTAAAAATTTCACATAAACTATGAAGAAATTACTATAACAAGAAATAAAAAATTTCCAACCACCTTTTATCATACTGACTGTAAAAAAGTCACAGTCCAATTTAAACCCTTGACGTATCTTTCACCACCCTCACAACCTTACCTACTCATACACACTAAAGTGAAATTACAACTTACCCGAGTGTTTAACATCTTCTGATCTAAAGGGTATCCGGCCAGCTTTTTGTAATACTGAATGTACAAATTACTGTGCAATTTAAACCCATGACCTCTCTTTCACTACCCTCACAACCCTACCAAGTCACACTCACATACGTACACATGCATAAACTTTTTTATCAGTTTTGCTTCGACTAAAGTGAAATTACAAACTTACTCGGCTGTTTCTAGAGAGGAAAAATATTCTCTTAAACACTGTTAAGATGCATTTCTTCAGTATAAATCAAAACGACAGTCACAGATTTGAATGCATAGAACATAGTGAGAAGGTCGAAAATTATAGAGCATAAGAAAGGAAGGATGAGGAGTGATGTGTTTGTTGCCTGCAGAGATGGTGATCTCAGCAGTATTCAAAGATTATATCGGGAGAACCCTGGGCTTCTGCAGGAGGTTGCATTTGAAGGAAACAATCTTCTCCACATCGCTGCAAGGGAAGGGCACAGTGAAATCGTTTCATGGGCTCTCACCCACTTGAGTGGTTACCGTTGTATGACAAAAGCTCGCAATACTGATAAAAATACGGCCTTGCATGAAGCTGCTAAGGGCGGAAATAGGGAAGTGATAAGCAGTCTGCTTGGCTACAATAAGTTTGCCGCCTGCAAACGCAACCAGTTCGGAGAGACGGCTCTGATTATAGCTTCTGAGAATGGTCATGCGGAAGCAGTGAGCCTTTTGATGGAAGTCACTCCCTGGTTTATGATTTTATGGCCAAGGAATGACCACCAAACATGCCTTCATGTTGCAGCTTACGAAGGACGTCTAGGTAGTACTGTAGCCATTATTTCATTTACTTCAAAAAGGGTCCGTAGTTTATGTTAATAATTGAAAAGTAAAATAAATGTTTATTAATTCATTTAGAATTTAATCATTTGACCATTAATGTTAATTTTTTATTTCTTAAATTTTTCAATTTTTGAAAGTTTTAATAAATATAAAATTAGTGACAATAAACAGTTTACATTATTCTATTTTATTTTTATTTTGACATTTCAACTCTTAAAGTAGTGTAATTTGAACTTCATTGATATAGATCTTTCTAAGTATAATTCATAATTTAATTATCATAAAATATTTAGAATTTAATTGTAAATAAATAAATTTTAAGTTTGTTGTACATTTATTTTATATATTTTTTATTTGAAATTTGTTATATATAATCAATTTTAAGTTGATCAAGTATATTTATATTACATAATATAATTATATTATTATAATTTTTATTTAACTGTATTCTAAATAAATAATATTTAACTTGATTATATATTCATATATACTTAAATATTATTCAAATCTCTTATTATTTATATTACTTGTTTTCTAATTAATTTATATATTTGTGATAGATTTTCATATCATTTACATTCATTTTCAATTATTAATAGCTTTTCATATTATTTATAGAAAATTTATCATATATAATATCTAAATTCTTATTAATATAAAATTTATTGTTTAAAAAACATTGTTCATAATTTGTATAAAAATAATTTATATTTAATGTAAGATTTTTGATATCTCTTAACAAAGTCTTTCTATATGCTATACCAAACAATACATTAAATCTTCTTCATACATTTATAAATGTAAATCACAACCTATTATGTCTATCTTTTCTTTCATTTAACTTCATAATAAGTCAATAATTAGGGAAGTAGGGGTCATCTTAAGTTATTTGATATTGCTTCTTTAAAATTATTCTTTATAGAAGCTTATCTTATAAATTTTTTATTAGAAGATCATTTTATAACATGAAATGTAATGACTTATACAATGATGCAGATGTTGTGAAGTTGATATTAGGAAAGCCAAGTTTTTGGGATATACTACATCTTATGTCTCTTATTCGTGATGTGCATGGTGCCACTCCCTTGCATATTGCAATTCATGGAAGACATGTGGACATTGTAAATGAAATAATGAACACAAAACTAAATTCAAGGTGTTGTAGGCATTGGTTCAACAAGAGTTTAATGTTAAAGAAGGATGAGTTTGGAAGATGCCCAATTCATGTGGCAGTTTTAAATGGTTGTTTGGAGATAGTTGAAAGATTTCTATTTGTAATGCCAGATTGTATAGAAATTCGTAGTAGAGATCTGAAAGCTGCCCTACATTTTGCTGTGGAGTATAATCGACTTGATGTTGTACAAAAACTCTTGTCTCCCCTCAAGCCAACAAAAATTGCGAAAATGGTGAGTTGTGACCGTGACATTTCTGGCAATACCACATTACATCTGGCAGCTAAAAACGGAGTAGACCCTCAGGTTACCTTTTTCTCTTTTATATCAACTCTTGTTATATTAAATTTGTATCGATAAATTATGTATGATTTTATCTTAAATTTATTATTTCCAGATTGAAATTAATTAATTGATTTGGTATTGTTATAATTTGATTAACACTGACTTAATTGAATTTATTTAATTATAGTTATTATTTTGTTGTCAGGCATTTTGATAAATCACATGAACAGCCAGTATGTGTGGTTAATTTACACCAGCTGTTTACATAGTAGCTCAAGTCTCCATGTAAACAGGGGATACTGATTATATAGAGTCTTTATTTTGGGTACTATGTAATGTTAAGTTATCAATGTTTGGACAGCTAATTGTGATCTCTCCTGCTTTGAAGAATTAAAAAACACAAATAAAAATTTGGTAGATTAGTTTTTGCTCTGTGTTTTTTCTTCTCTTTTAAACTCAATAATAATGTTATAAGTTTATTTGGTTAATGGTGCAGCTTGTGGAATATTTGCTATCATTCCCTGGTGTAAAAGTGAACGCTATAAACAATGAAGGCCAGAGTGCATATGACATAGCGGCTGGTGTTGAATCTGATACTAATTGCAATTTTAGTAGGATTGCAATAATTCTGAAAGATGAAGGTGCAACTCGTAGTTTCATACGACCTTCCAAAGCTTCTAGCAAATCAGAACCGAGTAAAAGTCAAAAAAACAACTATGAGGATGAAGTAATGTCAGTGGACACACTGGTGGCATCTTTAGTTGCCACAGTGATATTTGCAGCTGCGTTTCAGGTGCCAGGCGGAGCTGATAAAGACAAAGCTGCCAACATGGCATTAGAAACCCTTTTTCAGGTGTTCTTATTTTCAGATTGCCTGGCCTTCTTTGCCTCCATCACAGTGGTGATGGCATGGATATTTAGGGAACGACTAGAGGAAAAGCTTACTATGGATCGCTCTCCATTGGCCAAATTGTCCCTCCTATGTTTAGAACTCTCAGTAATGTCAACAGCTCTTGCATTTGTAAGTGCAGTTATCCTCGCCACAATACCCCGCAATCTTAAAAAAGATAACAAGCATTTCAAGGAATATCAGTTAATCTTTGGAGGTGAAATCTTGACAGCATCACTTGTACCCACAATTGCTATTCTCCTTCTAGGTCTTGTCTGGACTTACGAATATTATTTTAAGGCCACAAATGATTACCGACAAAAACTGAATTCCCAATTGAAACAGGTTGCAATTTACATAATCCCCCCTTGTCTCCTCATATTCATAGTAATCTTCACCTATGGGTACAACCTATTAAACTGACACCTTACTTATAAATTCCTCCGGTTGGAGAGTTGATCTGCATGATAAAAAATTTCTTCTCCTGCTTCTCTACCATATCTCTTCTGTGTACGGCTTCTTGTTGATGTTCATCTGGGTGGCTTTATCCTTAGGTATCTGTATTTTGTTTACGTTTAGCTGGTGGTTATTGTTCATCCTTTCACGATTGTGACTGGATCTAGCTTTGTTTACTTCTTTTTCTGCTTCTTTGTAATCCGTCTTCTTTCCTCTTCAGACAGGAATACAGGTTCCTCAAGTTATAAAAACAAAGTGTGGTGACATTAGAAATTAATGTACCAGTCTGTATCACTATCATGTTCCCTCTCAATATGTCATGCTATACTTCCATATGTAATTGTTTTTATGGTTGATTGTGTTTATTAAATTTTCTAGATCAAAGACTTAAATGTAAATGTAATATTAAAAAGAAGAAATAATTGTATTATCTGAATCCTTCTTAGATTAATTTTTAATCTTTATTTATTAAATTTTATTGTTATTATTTTTAACACCAAATAAATATGTAGAGTTGTTATGATTAGTTTTTTTCAGTGTACATTATAAATTTTATTTGTACGTATAATATGTTTTAAATCATGTTTATATGTATAAATTTCACAAATATTTAAATAGCTTATTTAATAAATGCTTATATATTAAATTATTAATTTAATTAGTTTCCTATAATTTGTAGTATTATGATTTTCGTTTTGTAAAAATAGAATAGATATATTAATTGAGAATTCAAAACAATTATGAAAAAAAAACTTCAAATAGCAACAATTGTTAGTAAAGCTTAATGGATAGAAATTCAAGGACGTTCTCCAAAAACTCTCTAAATCTACAAAAAAGAAAAAAAGAATCTATGGATACAACAAAACACAATATCTTAATGAATCAAAGATTAGAATGTTGAAATCAAATCATTGTGAAGAAGCTAAAGAAACTGTGAAGATTGAGTAGAAGACAAGGGCTCCCAAGTTGTGACATTCCAAATGCATTTAACATTAGAGTCCTATTTGGCCAAATAGTGTACAACGACATTCCATTCTTTAAGAATATTAATAGAAGTAGTGGAATCAATGTTTTGTGAAAGGAAAAGAATCCACACCACAAAATGTGGCAACTTACAAGAAAATCATGAGATCTCCAATTATTGAGAAGGAAGATAAAAAAACATGGTATCTATCACACAAATTATTTTATTTCAACCCATTCACAAACTTTCTCTAGATCCATCAGGATTGATTGAACCTTTATTTCATTATTAGTGTCAAACCCTATAACAAAAGGGAAAGAAATGTTATCTAAAGTAGCATTATCTTACCTAACTCCACTAATCGTTCTTGCACCTAAATGCTACAAGACGAGCCATTAGTGTAAAGTTTTGAAAAAATAGTGGAGAAGGGGATGATGTACCTATTATATTCATGTTATTAAAAGATTAAATCTTAGAGTGAAAAAAGAAAAAATCCAACCAAACGACCCAAACCTAATTGACTCAAAAATATGAATGTCACGAGGAGTTCATAATTCATCAACAAAAATATTAGTCACTAAATAATGCAAGAGCACTCATGCCCACATGCAATCCACATCATCCAAAAAACATTTGAATTTTGTTTGCTCATTTTCTGTTTTGGTTTTGCAATCTGCAAATTAGGCCAAGTGATATTTTTTGTCATTTCATTTGATAAAATTACACATTCCAATATAGGTTGTGGAGGGTTTATGTAAACTGAAATGAATTTCAAATTGATTTCAAAAGGTCGTTTATTGTAAAAACTAGCTATTATTTTTATCTGATTGGATGTAATTACTTTTATTATTTTGTTGATAATTTGATTTTGATGAAATCAAAATATAGTTGCTCTAAAATAAAAGAGGGGTAAATTTTTTATTAAACCAAGGAAAAGTACAAAGCAAGGCCGTTACACAGCCCTATCCAGATCCACTAAGTGGTCCAACTGTTGAGACAAATCAGGGGGTAATTGAGCTTGATCCAACACGTTCCAGTCCTGAAGATGATTTGAAGCCCATTCAGCCAAACCATCTGCAACACCATTCCATTCTCTAGGAATATGAGTAAAAGTAACGAACTTCAGAGAAGTACAAAGGTTGAGAATCTCTTCCACAATCAGAGCCAATTGCAAACTAACATCATCTAAATTTTTCCTATTCAATAGGTTCACAACAACCTGAGAATCAGATTCACAAATGAACCTGTTCCACCCCAATTGACTTCCATGCTTAATCGCCAAAAGGATTGCCTGAGCCTGCATAAGATTATTAGAATGAAAAACCTTATAAACCGAGAATATAAACTGAACATCTCCAAAGCTATCTCGACCAACCCCGCCAATACTAGCATGACCAGGGTTTCCACGAGAAGAGCCATCAGTATTAAGCTTGAGGACCCCCTGAGGAGGAGGGGACCATCTTCCCTCCCTATTCACCTTTGGGGTAGGATGACGACATCTGTTGCACTTGAGTTGTTTTTGTGGGGGAGAAAGATGAAGACATTTAAAACAATGAACATCACAAGGGCCCACTGAAACAGACAAATCACACTTAGCAACAATAGTTTCACCCAAGGAATGCAAAATTTTCTACCACAAACGAGGGGCCACCAATAACACATCCTGAAAAACCTGACGATTCCTCTCCAACCAAAGATTCCAAATAATGAAGGAAGGGACAATCTCCCAAGAAGCTTGAAGAAAGGAAGTAGTAACAGGGGCCTTGCCCTAGCGATCCACAAACTTAGCTAATGAGAAAACATGCTAACAGGGCGTATTCCACACTCCCCACCAAAAATGCTGGATCTCCCTAGCATAAGAGCATTGGAAGAAGAGATGAGAGACACTTTCTTTCCAATTACAACATAACCCACATCTAGAGGGACCTTGGAATCCGTGCTTGCAAAGATTATCCCAAGTAAGACACTTGCTATGAGCCAGTAACCACATGAAGAAGTTGCACTTAGGCCAAGCCAACTTATGCCAGATTTGCTTCCACCAAGGGACCTCAATATCTCCAAACAATTGCTTACCCTATTGCTTATAGCCAGCAGACACAGAGTACTTCCCAGACCTATCAGAGCCATCCCAAGCCAAAATATTCGAGCCCCGCAAAGAATTACAAGCACGGGAAAACAAAAGTTGTGCAAGCTCTCACCTGTACCCCTCACCCCCCTAGGAGGCCATTCAACAGGATGCTTCCAACGAAAGGTAACCACATAACCACTATGCTCAACAATCTTGTAATGCTCCATGGTGTCCCAACCAGCAGTAGTAAAAACATCACAAAGGGGCTGTAGATGAGGATAATCAAAAAGAAGGGGTGGGTGACCATCCCAAGCATCAAACCAAAAAAGAGCTTGAGATCTTGAGTGACAGATCCAGAAAAGAGCACGCTTAATCAATTGATCCCCCACTTTCAAAGTATTCCAAATCATAGAGCCACTCCCCTCCAAAGGATAGCGGGGGACCTCAAAAGAAGCAACACCTCTAAGATACTTATGGTTAAGAATTTGAGCCCATAACTGGTGTTGATTAGTGAACCTGTCCATTCAGAATAGGAGAGCGTAAGCCGAGACCCCCCTCTTTCTTTGGTCTACACACAAAATCCTAGTTAACAAGACTCCACTTAGAGGACATCATGTTGCCACTCCAAAGGAATTGGCGAGAGAGAGCATCGAATTCCCTAAGGAAATACATAGGGGCCGAATGAACAAAACACTTGTAGATGGGGAGGGCCTGAATAACCAACTTAAGGAGAGTAACTCTAGTAGCTATAGACAACCACCAATGAGTCCAATGAGTTACCTTCTTCCTCAACTTGTCAAGCAAAAACTGCTAGGAAGATCGGGGTTGCTTGCCAACAGCAAGAGGAATCTCCAAATAGACAAAGAGAAGAGACCCAATTTGAAACCACAAAATTCCAGCAATCCTTTGTTGGATAGCCTGGGGAGTATTAAAGAAGAAAATAGAGGACTTATGCTCATTGACTTTCTGACCCGAAGCACCAAGGTAGGTATCCAAAGCTTGCCTTAAGGATTGAGCTTCACGAATACGAGCCAGCCCCGTAAGGGAAGTATCATCCACAAACTGGAGATGAGAAAGCGTTGGAGGACCCATCCCCCACTGCCAACCATGAATCAAACCCTGAGAAACCTGGAATTTAAGGAAGTGATCAAGCCCCTCCGCCAAGATAATAAAAAGATAAGGAGAGAGCGGATCCCCCTGACGAAGGCCCCTAGAAGCACCAAATAGCTCAGAAGGCTCACCATTCACAATAACCAAAAAGTAGGGAAGAAGTCACACAACTCATTGTCCAATTCACCCAATCCGAAGAAAACCCAAAGGCCAACATAATCTTTTGAAGAAATCCCCATTTAACTCTATCGTATGCTTTGGCCATATCCAGCTTAATGAACATAGACCTGACCTTAGAGATTACCATGGAATGAATGACCTCAGAGGCAACCACCACTCCATCCAAAATTTGATGGCCCTCCACAAAGCCTCCTTGCTCCTCAAAAATAACAATAGATAAACAAAACTTAAGCCTTTCCGCAATCAACTTCGTAACAATCTTATACACCACATTGCAGAGTGCAATAGGTCTAAAGAAATCAAGCCGATTAGCTCCATCTTTCTTAGGGATGAGAACCAAAAAAGTAGCATTGAGGGTAGAAAGCATATGCTTATTATGAAGACTCATGAACCACCTCCAACAAATCCATCTTCACAATATCCCAAAACACTTGGAAGAATTCAATAGGGAAACCATCAGGGCCAGGAGCTTTCCCCTTATTCATCCCAAACACAACCTCCTCCACTTCAGACAGAGTAATCAAAAAATTTAGTTGCTCTCATTATCACAAATATTTGGTAAATTAATTACCTTTTGAAGTACCACAAAGCATGTGATCAAAGCATGTCATGTTTGACAAATTGCAAAAGAAAATGAAAGGCTCGGCTAGCTACTGACTTGATCAATGCAATGGGGAGAATACAGAGGATCACACCATACAATGTGGAGACAAAAAATAGAATTAAAAACACAAAAACATGAAGAGATAAGATAAAATTAAAGTAAAAGAAGCATGGAATAAAAACATTAAGGGTGGCACATCATTTGAAGCCAATAAATATAGCACATTTGAATACAAAAGGGCCGTGGTATGAGGAGGATAAATTTTCCAGCATTGAAGAAGAAGATGAGGCATTATTCAGAGGTGGTAAGAGTGAAGTTTTAAATAAAAACAAAATAAGTGGGCGTCGTAGTGAAGAAGAGGGGGCGATGCCTTGGAAAAGAAAGATTAATAAAAGAAAAGAAAAGAAAATACCATTATTTGTAGGTAGAGAGAGGACCATCATTTGTAGGTAGAGAGAGGTTGTGCCCCACAGGGAGAAAGAATTTATTTATGGAAGACTAAGAAGATAGATAGAAGAGGAATTCCATGACCATGATTATTGGAAAGCCATGAGGTAATTCCACAATTTGATGTCTTTCAAAATTTTAAAATGCAAATAGAAATACATATAACAGAGAAAGGGAAGCTTTGTGTGATAGGAGAGAGGAATAAAGTGATGGAAGTTTGAGAATTTAGTGATTGTAGGATTTGTAGAAGGTGAAACACCAATTTATTTTGTAATCAATAGAGAGGGTGATGCCACTCTAAAAGAGATAGTGACCCAGCCATAGCAAAAAGAATAGATGTGCCTAAAAAGTCTAGAGGAGATGTTTGTGTGGAATAGATGTGCCTAAGAAGTCTCGAGGAGATGTTTGTGTGGATGAGATTAGGATTGTATAGAATGATAAGTTTGCGTAGCTAAAGGGAGAAGTGAATACAGATAGGTATGATTCATATGGAGTGGCTAAAAATAGGTGAAGTTTAAAAAAAAGGTGAAGAGAATGGGTTGAGAATGGGTGTAGTAGAGTGTAGGCAAAGATAAATTTGACAAAGTGTAGAATGTACAAATGTAAGACTGCGAATTGGGTTAGTAAGATTGAATTGTTATCATTTATTTATTTTTTATTTCAAATCAAACTTGATTGACAAATGTAATTATCAATTCAAGTGACCGTTGGACTATGAAATTGTGGAATATTCTAGTTCTAATTTGATTATAAAATTGTGAATTTTTAAATAAAGGAGTATTTGTTGGTTGTCTTATGTAACCGAGTGTTTGTTGTGGCAATTATGAATTTGTGTGTTAAGTTTGTTTGTGTCATTGAAGAGGATTAATCCTCTTTCACCAAATGGTATTAAATCGAGTGGCCTTAAGCTTGTGGATAGAGCGGTGAATGTAAGGTAGTCTACATCAAGACTTGCGGGTAGAGTAGAAGAAGTGTGCTGAAGAAGAGCTCATGTGAGGATTTTTATAAGTAGAGTGAATCCCTAAGTAATCAAGAGCTAGGGAATTGAGAAAATAAGTGTGATTGTAGATTGTAGAGCATTAGGTGAGAGTTGTGAAAAATTGTAGTAGATGAGATGGGGATATTGTAACATGCCCATTGTTCTACATAGTAACTTTCCTAAGTTTTTAGCTCAATTAAATGGTTTAAACATCTAGCCATTGTGAGAAATCGAATCTTTCTTTTCAAAACTATAAAGATAGAATGCACATTTGAAATAAACATCTTTCCAAACTTTTCCATTGCATTATATCAAAGTATTACAACTTTCCAAAGTAATGATTACATAGTACATGTTAACATGATAACGTTTCTCTTATACAATATTTCCATAGATATGGATACAAAATGCACATACAAGGCTCCATTGAGCTTAATGGCAATAGATGTATGAATGGTCCAAGTATCCTCCATCAAATCATGGTCACCTACTAATGAGGAGAAGCATCACTCAAGTTTTTTTCTGCCAACCATGGACTAACTATGGTCCCCCACACATCTATCAAACTATTAGATATCCCTACCCTTTGATGAAGAGATTAGTTTGGTAACCTCATAATAAAAAATGACCTTTCTTGAGCTTGGTGTTGTGTCCTACATATCTAGATCTATCACATAATGGCTATGACCTACACATATGACATTCCTTACCATGTATGTAAACCTAGATCATAGTGAACTGACAATGTAAACAATGCCAATTTACACTATTTTGGCTAAATTATTCATCACCCAGTACTTTGAGTGGATGTCATAAACTTTACCAACCTCCTAGCTCAATTTGTATTGACCATTCATAATCTATGAATAGGATATCCCCTTACTCCATGGAGTGATCTTAACCCCATGAATAACCAATAACCTCTATGTTAATTATGACACTTCTACTAAATAAATCAAAATAACTTCTAAGTCTCGACTAGGCTAAACATTAGCAATATAACCTATATCCATAATATAGTATTTAACCCAACTATAGCCACCTATTCCTTAATATGGAATATGTACAAACACTTCAAGCAATATAGATCCTTACACTAAGTACAACAAGCAATCTTTTAGTTTCACATAAGAACAGAATAACCTTTCCCTAATAAGCAATGGATATAATTTCTCAATCAAGACAATGTCACTCAATATTTTCAAATACATTAAAAAAGTATAGAAGAATAGGAATCAACATGCTTGTTTATGCAATGATCCAATTGATTGAAATGGATTCCTAACTCAACCTTCCCCAATTCAGTAAGAAATTTCTCAATTATCATTCTCCCTCTTTACCAAAAGCTCACTCTGAAAATCCTCTCACAACTCTCAAAAAACCTCTCAACTCAAGAATTTAGAAAATAACAACTTAGATAAATCACAAAAAGAATGTAGGTATAGGCATCCCTATTGAAGTAGAGAGCACCTCTATTTATACACAAAGGTCAACAACTAGAGGCTAGAAACAATGTTTCAAGAATAACACTTCTCAGCGTAAAAGGTTTGACTCAAGACGATTAAGAAAAGGTGGTAGCTATAATCATTGTATAGTAAACACATTGATAACCATGGTGAATGAGTTCATTACTCAAATGAACAAAAATAATGATAATACAAAATGTAAGGTAATTGTCTTCTATAGGTGGACTTACTTGGCCAATTGTACACTTGACCATTTCTACATATTTCAAATTACTTCACAATCTAGAATTCATATTAAAAAATAGACTTTTAATTGGTTCATGCTATTCTCAAGTTGGCACCACATTATGCCATTCACACCCTATTCTTTTGGCTATTATTTTCTATTAACTTGGTCAATGCTTTCCTGTGTGTGAATATTCACTCTTTCCATTGCATTTGACTTTGTCTTTTTTAGTTTACTAACACGTTGGGTGGCATTGAATACTATGTGCTTTACATAGCGCTGCCCATATCTTATAATACTTAGCACTTTAAATGCTTTTAAAAATTGGTTACATCTATATGCTATTTCAGCTTAGCGCTATTCTCTTAATTTAAATACAACACACAATACTTAGAATATGATATGTTTTCTATACTATGCACTTGATAATTAATTCAACACTATGGAAATGATTATCATATTTAATTAATATATATAATATATAATATATATGTATATATATATCACAATTCATAATTTTATAAAATACATTATTCAATATACAAATACATATTTATATATTCACATAATTCACATATAGATGCATGTGTATCTATACATATATTTACATATGTATATATACATGTATATATTAATATACTTGTATGGATGTATCCTTTTTGTCAATACATACACATATTTTAATATATATATATATAACCTTGATATTTAAACACATATATTCACAGTTATATCAATCAACATATATATACAAAAAATGTGTATATATATATATACATTTCACCTTGTCCTATCGATATTCCTATGCATATGGGTAATCTGTTCATGAGCATACATAGATACGTCTATCTCTATATACTCATGCACACAATTATTCATGTGTATGATTCTATCATTAACACACATATATAAACATATATATTATGTATATATCCCATCAATTAAGTGTATTCATGTAAAGAAGAACTCATATTTCAAAGAGATTCAATACTTAAACTCCTAAGAAAAAACATTTACAAAGAAAAAGACAAGCAAGACTAAAGGTAACTTGTAACTATTTCCCAAACTATTATCCCAACTTCACCAAGCTAGAAGTGTGTGTGTGAAAGCTCAGTTTAGTTCTTTATCAAAGGTTACTAGACCAATTTATTATCCCTAAGCGATACTTCTCCTCTCTTCAGGAGGCTTGATACTATTTCTGCATCCAACATTACACTTTGCAACAGTAGCTATCCAAAAAAAAATACACTCACTTGCATCATATATTTTCATAATCAAAATATTTCATAACATTAAATTTAGTCAACATTTATTCTTCATAGTTCCAAAACATATATAGCATAAGGGTATGTGTAGGATCATGATGGGCCAAAAAGTGGCGATATGTAAGCCATATGATGGCCCATGTGGTTGACGACTTCTTTTTACCCAAAATTGATGAAACAAAAATGGTTTTTAGAGGAGATTCTCACCTTTCCACCCATATAAATTATTCTTTACTTTGAATTTAATAAATAATTATTATTCATTTTCTATTACAATTACGAATAAAGTCCTAATTGATAGGCTGATTGAAAAACATCTATAACTTTCAAATGGTATCACATTTTTTGAATCCAAAAGATGCATCACATTCTATGCTTTGTATACTATAGGATTAAAAAAATAAAAATTTAATTTCATGAATTTTTTACCATGTTAAGGTGGTTAGACAAATGAGCTTTTATATTTTTTAAAATTTGTAATAAAAAAATCATAATTAATTATTTACATGGAAACAAATTATAAAAAAATATGCATCACATTGGGAAATGAGTCCTCTACTTATATCTAAAATATTATAAAAAAATATTATCATTTAATTGTGGTTAGGGTGGTCAGATAGATACTTACTTCTTATTTTTACCTTCAAATTTAAATACTACTACATTGAAATTTCAAATTTTCACTAAATAGATTTTAAAAATAAAAATAAAGGTCTAGTAGTTTAGAAACTACATTCAATTTTCTACATATTCTATTTTTACATTTTTTTTAAAATAATATATATAACTTATTCAAATTTTTACATCAAGTTGTCTAACTCTTATTTTTTGTCTTTTTATTGCCACTTAAGGGCTTATTTTTTCCATGATGACCCTGCACATACCCTTTTTCATTTCTCCTTGGAGGCTTCATTTATTGGTGAATGCTTGTCCAATCACACAAGGAAACCACCTAGTGCATCCCTCAATCAATTCACTTGGTTGAGGGATCTAGGTTTCCTAATGGTTAAAGTGTCAAATAGGTCCAATTCCATCTCCTAAAAGGTGGAACAACATATTTCCGTTTAATCACATACAATACCAAAATTAATGAGAAGAGAAAGAGAAAGGAATAGATCAAAGCTCGACTACTTGTCCAATCAGTATGGACCAAGCCTTAGCTATTTTTCGAAAAAAAATTATAAGTGGAACCCCATTTTCCACTATGTAAAACAAATATACACATGGGCTAGTGAAATCCAATGTCCACTAGGTGAGCCCCAAAAAGTGGCTAATGGGAATTCATGTCAGGTCTAGGCTCCCATTGTACTAACCATACAAAATCTATACCTCTTGATAACTTTGATCTGGGGCACCCCAAAAATGGTCACATGATACCTTCACCTACACTTTACTACAAACATTCTCTTCACCTCTTTTTAGCTACTCCAAGTGAATCATGCCTTTCTATATTCACTTCACCTTTAGGGTGTACAAATTTATTGTAATATGCAATCCTAATCACATCCTCATGAACAACTCCTCTCACTTCCTTAGGTGAAAATATTCTTTTCCCTATGGCTAGGTCACTATCTCTTTTAGAATGACATCACCCTCTCTATTGATTGCAAATTTCAATTTGTCTTTCATATTCTACAAATTCTACAACTACTAAATTCAAACTTCCATCACTCTACTCCTCTCTACTATCACACAAAGCTCACCTTTCTTTTTTCTACGTATTTCTATTTGCATTTTAAATTTTGAATTCCATATCAAATGGTTGAACTACCTCATGGTTCCCCAATACTCATTGTTGTAGCCTTCCCCTTCTATCTATCTTCTTGTTCTTCCATAAATGGATTATTTCCCCAAGTATGGTGCATGACCTCTCTCTACCTACAAATAATGACATTTTATTTTCTTTTATTAATCTACCTTTTCCATTGCATCACCCCCTCTTCTTCACTATGCCCCCACTTATTTTTTTATTCAAAACTTCACTCTTAGCTCCTTTGACTAACGCTTCATCTTCTTCTTCACTGCTCGAAAATATCTCCTCCTCACACTGTGACCCTTTCTGATTAAAATCTACTGTGTATTGGCTTCAAATGATGCACCACCCTTAATAATTTCATTTCATTCTTGTTTTACTTTAATTTTATCTTCTCCCTTTGTTTTTTATGGCTTTTGAATTATTTTTTATTATTCTCCAAAATGTATGGTGTGACCCTCTATATTCTCCCCATTGTGGTAGTCAAGTTGGTAGCTAGCTGTGCCTTTCATTTTATTTTTCAATTTGTCAAACATTACAGGCTTTATGGTGCTTCATAATTTGATATAGTAATTTATTGAATATTTGTGATAAAGAGAACAACCATATCTTGATTTCATCAAAATTGAATCATCAAAAAAATAATTTAATTAATTACATCCATCCAGATGAAAATAATCACTCAAATTTACAATAACCAACCTCTAGGCATCAATTTGAAATTCATGTTGACCAATAAACATGAAACCTCCACAACACATCGAAATATGTAATTTTGTCAAATAAAATGACCAAAAATATTGCTTGGCCAAATTTGTAGACTACGAAACCAAAGCCAAAAATGTGAAAAGAAAATTCAAATGTTTTTTGGGTATGTGCAAGATCATCATGGAAAAAATAGACCCTTAAGTGGCAATGAAAATTTAAAAAATCAAAGTTAGACAACTTCATGTAAAAATTTGAATAAGTTATCTATATTATTTCAAAAATATGTAAGAATAGAATCTCTAGAAAATTGAATGTAGTTTCTAAACTACTAGCCTTATTTAAAAAATATATATATCTATTTGGTGAACAATTGAAATTTCAATGCAGTAGTACTTAAGTTTCAGGGAAAAAATAATAAGTAGGTGTTTGTCTAACTACGCTAATCACAATAAAATGATATTATTTTTTATATAAGATTTTAGATATAAGTAGAGGACTCATGTCCCAATGTGATACATATTTTTTTGTAATTTTTTCCAAGTAAATAATTAATTCTGATTTTTTTATTACAGAATTTTAAAAAATATAAAAACTCGTATGTTTGACCACCTTAACCTGGTGAAAACTTCATGAAATTCAATTTTTATTTATTTATTCCTATAGTATGCAAAGCATAGAATGTGACACATGTTTTCGATTCAAAAAATGTGATACCACTTGAAATCTATAGATGTTTTTCAATCAGCCTAGCAATTAGGACTTTAGTCATAATTCAAATAGAAAATGAATAAAATTATTTACTAAATTCAAAGTAAAGCATAATTTATATTGGTGGAAAGCTAAGAATCTCCTTTAAAAACCATTTTCGTTTCATCAATTTTGTGTAAAAAAAAACTCATCAGCCACATGAGCCATCATATCACTTATATATCGCCACTTTTTGGCCCATCATGATCCTAAATATACTCAAAAACTTATGCACAAAACCCTAGAAACTTGAAAACATGAAATTAGAGTAACAAATAGAATGAAACAAATAAGTATCTAGAGGACTAGAGAGGCCAAAACAAGGTCTTTAAACCTTGGAAAATGTTGTTTCAGATTGTACGAAGATTGATACACCAAGTTGGGTGATTTAGTCCCACTCTAGAGTTTTTAGGTTAGCATCTAGGATTCTCTGAGAGTTGATTAAGATCTGCTGAACAATGATTAGAAACTAGAACAAGACTAATATGCTAGGTTGTGCATATGAGTCCTACTATAGAATTTTTTAGGATCTTTCTGAATCTTCTGAACCCAAATCTGACATTGTTGACTGCTATTAAAAGGCTATATCAAGGACTAAATTTCCAGGTTGGGTGAATGAGTCTTGTTCACATAAATCTACAAAACACACATCACAAGAGAGATATAAAAATGTTTTTCTATTAGTGGAAGGGGTCTACCTCAGACAGACCCCATTTAAGTAATTAAAATTTGAAATGAATTGAAATAACATGAGGGAATGATGAATGAAAAAATGAATGTAACAACTCACCAAACATTGTTGAATCCTTGGAGTGTAGATCTGCAACTTCTATGATTTGGCTTCAATGGATGTAAATCTTGATCATTAAACTGAATATGGCTTTGAATGATTGAACTTGGATCACAAATTCTACATCAACATGTTAGCTCACAAACACACATGATGCATGACTCTTGAATTGATACTCCAAAATGCTTGATAATCAACTATTGAATGCTCTTGAATGCCCTTGAATTCTTGGAAATCTCTTTTGAAAGCTCTAGGTCTAGGTGAAACTCTCTTGCTTGAAAATTCTTAGTGAAATAATGATTTGAAACCTTAGTTATATAGGAATTCCATCTATTTTACCATTTATTAGATCCCAAATGCCAAAATTTATAGAATTTGAATTGAAAACCCTAATTTTCCACTCAAAACCTTAAAAAGGCCCCAAATGGGACTCATATGACCAAGGTGGTGTATGGTTCCCACCTAGGGGGACTCATATGCCAAAGGTGGCATATGGGTCCCATCCTAGATTTTTGGGGTGAGATAATGTCGGGGGATTTAAATATTAAATGTATTTATTGAATTTTTGAGTATTTCAATTGAAATAAGCCTTGGGGTACACAATAAAGGGTATTAAGGGCCTATTAACGATGATTCAAAGGTCATGAATGCAAAAGGGCCCAAAAATGAGTGTGGAGATGTAAATAAATACACTTTACAACACTAAATTAAGGAAAAACTAGGCCCATTTAGTTGAAAAGGGCCCTAAACTTAATGTGAATGTGTAAAACAATTATAACACTAAGGGTATGTGCAGGATCATCATGGAAAAAATAGGCCCTTAAGTGGCGATAAAATTCAGAAAATCAGAGTTAGACAACTTAACATAAAAATTTGAATAAGTTATCTATATTATTTTAAAAATATGTAAGAATAGAATCTGCAGCAAATTGAATTTAGTTTCTAAACTACTATGTTTATTTTATTTTTTTTAAATCTATTTGGTGAAAATTTGAAATTTCAATGGAGTAGTACTTAAATTTTAGGGAAAAAAATAAGGAGTAGGTGTCTGTCTGACCACCCTAACCACAATAAAATGATAATATTTTTTTATAATATTTTAGATATAAGTAGAGGACTTATGTCTCAATGCGATGCATATTTTTTTGTAATTTTTTTCCAAGTAAATAATTAATTATGATTTTTTTATAACAAATTTTTAAAAATATTAAAAACTCATCTATCTAACCACCTTAACTTGGTCAAAACTTCATGAAATTCATTTTCTTTTTAATCCTATAGTATGTAAATCATAGAATGTGACACATGTTTCAGATTCAAAAAATGTGATACCATTTGAAAGCTATAGATGTTTTTCAATTACCCTATCAATCAGGACTTTAGTCGTAATTGAAATCAAAAATTAATAATAAAAAGATGCGGGAAAACACATAATGATATGCAAACATATACAAAATGATCTAAGAATGTACACTAAACTATACATAAATGAAAGAGATAGAATGTGTGGACCTAGGATTTGAAGAAGGATCTATTGGAGGTCTAGAATGCTGATGGAAATGTTGCAAAAGCCGAAAGGGACACTTGTGCCAATCTGGGGGACCTAGTCCCAGATTCCCGAAAACTGATCCAGAGCCTGTTTCTACCAAATGGGTGTTTGTAAATATGAAAATCATAGAAAGGCCTATCTAGTGGGACTAGGTTGCCATTCTTGGTGACTTAGTCCTCTTCAGGATTTCTAGAATTTTCAAAGGGGAAACAAAAGCCCTCAGTTTGCACCTTGGTTCTTCATAGTTGTCCACTTCTGAAACTCTGATATTTGGGCTTAAAAGTGACTTTTGGTGGGTGTTTTGACTTGGCAAGAAAGGGGTGGTATTCAAAAAGTCTTCAATGATCTTCAATGTGCCTAAATCTGCAAACACAGAAGGAGAGAAGGAGAAAAATGTTGATTGTTAGGGATTAGGGGTTTGCCTTGGTCAAACTCCTTTTAGTTAAGTAAACCAAAATTAATAGAAATAATGTAATGAAACATGAAACAATAGATTAATAGAGTAAGTTACCCTGCCATGATGAGAGATATTATGTTGTTACAACAATCAACCCTTGGATGCTTTAGAAAATATGTCTTGTTGACTTGGAATGCTCAAACCCCAACTTGCTTGAGAAGGAGTGGATGAGGAGTGAAGAGTTGAGTGATGAATCTAATGAGAAATTAGGGTTTTTAGGCTTATTTATACAAGTTCTGCCCTAATTTTCTCAAAATAACACCATGCAGGCCGACCTTGGGGTTTTAGAGACAAAATCTCAAAAGAATATTAAGTTTATGTTAATTTTTATGCCACATGGGACTAGGTTGCCCAAGGTTGCAACCTAGTCCACCTAGGAAAGCTTAATTGTTTTTCAGGGATTAAGGTGTGATTATGTATGTTTGTTGGGATTGTCTCATGAAAACACACTAAGATAGGACTTATATGTGTATTAAGGGGTCATTATAGCATAATAAAGGGTTAATTTACTGATGAAAAGCTTAGGAAAGTGTGAAAATGTTTTACAACACCTTACAACTCTTTGGCACAAGGCTAGGAAAGGGGTAAAAATAGGTTGAAAATGGTCCAAAATCTATAGGCAAGGGTCCAAATGAGTGAATACTATCAAAACATACTAAAGTTATACCTCGTGATAACTTGGATAAGGTGCCACAAAAGAATGTTATGTTTGAAAAGGATTTTGTTCAAAGGGATTTTGCCTTTGTTTGTGCGATGTCTCAACCTAGGGAACATTATGCGTAATGTGGCGAAGAGAGGCAAAGTGAAAATTTACTCATATTGTATCCAAGAGAGGCAAGGGCTCATCTTGTATGCAAAAGAGGAAAACTGCAAATATCTCAACCTGAGAAACACTGTGTAATTTTTCTAAGAGAGGGAATCACAGGAAAAGGAAGATCGCACAATAAAATTGTGAGTGGTGATATATGCCCCCACTTTAAAGGAATTGTGAAACACTATACTATGAGCAATTTCTTTAAAGTAGAAGAGGATGAGGAAGAGGGCATGCGAGCTTGTTCGAAAAGCCCTATGCTGAGTCATATGTTTCTGATAAGTTGTGTCATGAAGGAGGAGTGTATGTCACATGCGAGTCAACTTAAGACAAGTAGTGCACATCCCAAGCTTACTCTTAAATTTTCATGAAAGGTTAATGATAAGCCAAAAGAGACAATGACAAGTGACATTTAGGGGAAAAACAATAAGGAACCCCTTGACCCCACTTAGTGCAGAGGAAGAGTGGGCCGAAAGGGTTAATGAGATGCATGGTTGAGTAAAAATTGGTATCAATTCAGAGGAACTAGGTGCCCCATAGATGGAAGAACACCAAACTCCTTAAGGTGTTGAATTTTTCTACTCATGGCCTTACATGCATTAGTGTGATGACCATGAACTCGGTGGTAAGCATAAAAGGAATGTTTGTTGCAACATTTCTTTCGAGTTTTGGGAGGGAGGGAGATCAGGTGATCTTGGAGGAGTCTCGACAAGATACCCTCTTGGTTAAGGGGAGAAGGTGATCCTCTAGTGTGGAGCGAAGAAGGGTCTTTCTTAGTATAGCATGTCATACCTATGCAAGGCACTATAGATTGTGAGATTTTGTATACTCCTTTAGAGGGGTGTGTAAAATCTAAATCATTAGTGGGTTGTGGGATGGCATTGGCAATAAGAAAAGAGTTTGGTGTTGGTTTCAAAGGATTACTTTCTAAGGTTGAAGTAGAGGAGTGATTTGGGATAGTGTTGGGAGGTGAAGGCTTGGTGGTTTCGATGAAAGGACAAAATCTGAGACCATGATGTGAAGTTCACCTGATAGGCTCTATAGGGATGCAAATAACTTATTCATTAGCACCGCAACCTTTTAAACTATAGCCAATTTGTTTCATGGGCTCATAACCTTTTCCATAAAGATTTTTCATATTTTTTGGATTGGGTGATTGTTCATTATGTGATTCATTGGCTAAAGTGGTTGAGGTGGATGTATGCAAAGGACCAGATGAGCCTTGTGTGGACAAGACTACACATCCCTATTTAGATTTTTTATTTAAGATCTTGGATTCTCCCATTAAGGGAGGGGTGAACTCTAAGGAACCCCAGTCATCATCTAAGAACTTGGTGATTGGCTCAAGATGATGTTCATTATTTGTGTGGTGTGAGGGTTCAACTTGGGTGGTTGGTGTTACGATGTTGAAGTGATTCTCTTAGGATTTATCAATGTGTAAGAAACTATTAGGTTTGGGATCAACATTGAGTGTGTACAATTTATTGTTATAGATGTACTTCATTTGAAAATGAAGAGTGGAAGGCACTCCATTCATAGCATGAATCCACGGTGTGCCTAATAGAAGATTGTAGGAAACCTCATGAGGCATAACATGGATTTTGGTATCCAATGTGGCCATTCCAACTGTAAGAGGTATAGTGACCACACCAAATGGTTTCTTAGTGACATTTTTGAATCCATGAATAGAGAGAGAATCATGTTTGATGTGGGATCTATCTATGCCAAGCTATCCAAAAGGCTCACACTACACATATTGAGGATAAAGCCTGTATCTACAAGAGTTCTCTTTATCCCTTTTGTTTTGTATTGAGAGATTATCATGAAAGCTTCATTTTGATTTTGTAGTTCCAAATGAGGGAGCTCACTTTGGTGAAAAACAATGGGTGATCCCACAATAGTGGTTTACAATTTTTGGCCAAACTGGACACTGAAATTATTATTTTTAACTAAATCCTCACATTCGAGCACCTATAGCCGCTAAACTGTGAGGAATTTGAAGATGATGCAAACTAGAGTCTCATCACATTTTGTCTGCCGATTCTAAAAATATTTTTTTTCCAAATTTTTGGAATCAGATTGCACTTCTTTTTCCATCTCCCATGAAAACTGTTTTTTTTTTTCAAAAAACAACATTTTTATAAAGTGACACACACCGTATAACGTATAACTTTTTTTCCATGAATGATAAAATTCTAATTCTTTCGAACTTAGATTTTTAACTTAGATATCTAGTGATTCCACTTGGTTAGATAGTTTTTTATTTAATATGTTTTCTTTAATCAATTTTCAGAGTTAAAATAATTATAGTTGAGACATAGGGCGACCATAAAACATGTAACATTTTTTGTATATATCGAAATTCAAATTTTTATTTTTTTTGGATCGAGGACTTCAATATCTAGTGCACTCATATTTTTCATTTTTTTTTTGATAATCTACTAATTTTCCACATGTGTAGAACAAAGACCTTCATTTTTGATGAAAAACCTATGTTTAATAAAACTAAAAAATATACATAATAAAAATGAAACATATTTAAATTATATTCGTTGGATAGCTTATTCCGAGGAATACCATAATCATTTGAAATAAATTTTAAATGAATTCATTTGATCCCCCAAAATTTAAATCAAAAGTGATTTTTTATCTACATTTTTATAGGTGTAAAGGAGACTCATTTATAGGTATGGTTTAAAACTAGCAATGTTCTATCCAAGGGGGTTTGTTCTAAGGTGGTTTGATCAAACCCTCTTCAATTGGAATCCTTAAAATGGAAATTTTTAAGGCTTAAATCATTATATTTTCTAAAAATATATGATTTCAACAAAAAAAATTCCTCTTAGAAATTGTAAACCAACTTTGTGGGATCACCCCAATATCAACATTTATTCCATGAATAATAGCTGCTATGTCATTTAATGGATCATGAGAAGGGATAGGAACATGTTGTAAGGTTTCTTGCATCATGTTATGATAGTGAGGGGAGACTTGAATAAGATCCCATCAAGATATTTTAAGAGTATTCCCTAGTTGGTCAACAAGGTAATACTCCCTAAGAAGGGAATTTAAGTGAGGGGCAAAAGGTCAGATGGGAGGAGATGAAGGTAAGGGTGTTGGGGTTGACGGTTGGGAAAGTGATTTTTTGCAAGTGTAATGTGTATGAGCAATGATATCTTAACTCAGTTGCTGCAACACATTATGCTGAGGCGGGTATAGGGTGAATTCGGGTTTAGGTTTGGTGGAAGGAGGATAAAGGATGACTTGAGGTTGAATAATATTAACATCCCTTAGGGAAGGAGAGTCTAATATAGGCTCTACCTCTTTTTGTAAGGGCATAATATTATGAAATAAATAATCAAGGATGATATTATGAGGAGAGGAAGGATTAGGATAAGTTTATATTTGATTGTCAAAGGTTGCATGCTCTTGTTCCATACTATCTACCCTAGTAGGAGAGCTTGGAAGATGTTCATCATATGCTTCATCACAAGGGAAGGAGACATCAAGAGAAGGACCACTATCATTTTTAAATAGGTAGGTACGGTCGAGAGTTTTGGGGTTTGGAAGAGGTATATTGTCTAACACCAACCTACTCTCTTTGCATCGAGGAGGGATATTAGAAGAAGATCAAGGTTGATCATCATAGTTAGGGAGACTAGGTAAGGTAATGTTTAGAAATGTTTTTATAATTTCATTGTCTTGTATCAAAATATCTCCCCAAAGGGGATGAGGAGAAGAACAAGCAAGACCTTCATGATGCTCAATGATTGTACCTTCTTGTAGCAAGATACCTTCATCACTAGAAGGAGAGGTATCAAGAGAGGAACAATTATGATCATCATGATTCTCTATGTTTTTATTTGCTTCTAACACATCATCCTCACAAATAGGATAGATAGAAGGTAGCGTAGGTTCAAGACAATTATGAACATTTTCATTTGCTAGACTATCATAATAAGGAATGCATTAGATGAATGATTAACATGTTTATTTACTAACTTATTCTTTGCAATTTTAGAAAAAATTGAAACTAACACATGTGAATAATGTACAATGCAATGTAAAGACTAAAAAGGAAATAGAATTTTCAGATTACAAAGAAGGCAATTTTATTGATTACACTATCAATGATTTGAAAATAAAATCTTGTAAATGCAAGATTGAAAATAGGCAATGCATCAAATGAGAAAAATTAAGCTAATTCTAATAAAATACATGTAACAGAAACACAACCTATTCATACAGGTAGGTAATGGCACAAAACAAAAGCTTAAAAACTGGGTTTTTAGCTATGTAAAGGGCAGTTTTGGAAGCCTGAAGGGACTAGGTCGCCCAAAGTGGTGACTTAGTCCTTTTGGTGATTTTTTTGAGATTTCACAGAAAATTTTGATGGATTTAGGTGGTTTTTTTATTGTACAGTGTAGAGCTAAGAAGAAAATGCAAAATTTCAAAAAGATTTAATGATTTAACATGAAAAAATGCAACCTATGTGCACTTTTCAATAATGCAAAAAATTAAAACCCTAGAATGCAAATTAAACCATGCACAATGCATTTCAATGCAAACCTAGGACAATGAAGGATTCTAAATCAGACAAGAGGGTGTAGGAAAGTCGAGCTCACCAAAATGAACCACCAAAAATGAAGAGGGGAAAGATGCACTCTTACACTTCTAAGGTTTTGCACCTAGGAGGAAAGAGGTCTTTCTTTCACACCTTTTCACTTTAGGGTTCATTCAAAGGGTGAGTTAGGGGCTTAAAGTGATGTATTTGAGATACCCTAATATGCTAAAAATTAATAAAATAAACTATCTAATGGATGCAAACTAGGAAAAAATATAATGATATTCAAACATATACAAAATGATCTAAGAATGTACACTAAACTATACAAAAATGAAAGAGATAGAATGTGTGCACCTGAGATTTGAAGAAGGATTTTTTGGAGGTCTATAATGCTGATGGAAATGTTGCAGAAGCTGAAAGGGACACTTGTTCCAATCTGGGTGACCCAGTCCCAGATTCTCGTAAACTAGTTTGGAGCTTATTTCTACGAAATGGGTGTCTTGAAATGTGAAAATAATAGAAAGGGCTATTAAGTGGGACTAGGTCACGATTCTTGGTGACTTAGTCCTCTTCAAGATTTCTAGAATTTTTGAAGGGGAAGCAGAAGCCCTCGGGTTGCACCTCATTTCTTCATAGTTGTCCACTTCTGAAACTCTGATATTTGGGCTTGAAAGTGACTTTTGGTGGGTGTTTTGACTTGGCAAGCAAGGAGTGGTCTTCAACAAGTCTTCAAAGTCTTCAATGATCTTCAATGTCCCAAAATCTAAAAACACACAAAGAGAGAAGGAGAAAAATGTTGATTGTTAGGGATTAGGGGTTTGCTTTGGTCAAACCCCTTTTAGGTAAGTAAACCAAAATTAATAGAAATAATGTAATGAAACATGAAACAATGGAGTAATGGAGTAAGTTACCTTTCCATGATGAGATATCTTGTGTTGTTGTAGAAAACAACCCTTGGATGCTTAAGAAAAGATGTCTTGTTGAGTTGGAATGTTCAAACCCTAGCTTGCTTGAGAAGGAGTGGATGAGGAGTGAAGAGTTGAGTTATGCATATAATAATAAATTAGGGTTTTTAGGCTTATTTATACAATTTATGCCCTAATTTTCCTGAAATAACACCATACAGGCCGACCTTAGGGTTTTAGAGACAAAATCCTGAAAGAATATTAAGTTTATTTTAATTTTTATGCCACATGGGACTAGGTCACCAAAGGTGGCGACCTAGTCCACCTGGAAAAAAAGCATTATTTATCAGGGATTAAAGTGTGATTATTTGAGTTTTTCGGTATTGTCTCATTAAAACACACTAAGATAGGACTTATATGTGTATTAAGGGGTCATTATAGCATAATAAAGGGTTAATTTGGTGATGAAAAGCCTAGAAAAGTATGAATTTTTTTACAACACCTTGCAACACTTTCGCATAAAGCTAGGAAACGGGTAAAAAGAGGTTGAAAATGGTCCAAAATCCATAGGAAAGGGTCCAAATGAGTGAAAAGTGTCAAAGGCTACACTTTTTGGTGACAGAAGATCTTAGATTTTGGGGACTTGATCATCCTCCTTAACCTTTGTTGGCTTATCTTTCCAACAATTGTGCAATTAGATATCTCTTGACACTTATTTTTCCACTTTAGTGTTAGTTTGACGTAGGTCTCAACCTCTGACTAAAGTGGAGGCTAAATGTAGTATTAAAAAATATACACCTTTACATTTGAACACTATGTTTGGGTCCGTTAATTAATTGGACTTAATTAAGCCTCTAATTGGCCCAATTATGAATCTATAATCCTAATTAATTGTAATTTTTAAAATAGGAATCATGATTTAATTAATGCAATTATCATTTTTAATACCTTGAAATGAATAGGTCCTAGCAATTTAGATCAAGACCCATTTGCACATTGGCAATTGGGTCCCCTTTAGGTTTTTAATTCAAAATTTTAAAATGATTTTGGCGGCCTTTTTATGATAACAAATTCAATTTCAATGTTCTACTTGTAATGTTTAATTTTTGGGAAATTAGAAAATTTCCCATAAATACAGGGTCTTTTTATCAATTCAAATCCGAGCACAAGAAAGACATTAGCCCTAAAGATAAGTTGTCAAAAGTTTTCAATAGTGGATTTATCAAGAATCTATGTAAGTAGTGCTCAATATCTCAAGCATCATGTCAAAGTTATTTTCATGCATGCATGTTTTTGGTGCTAACATCGTGATGTAGATTTATAGCATTCAAGTCAAGATTCAAGCATTTGTTGCAAGGAATGCGCCCTTGGTCTCCTTATAATATATAGTGCAACACTCAAGATTGTGGCATGGCTTAACCACCTCCTATGGGTTCATTAACATTGGTCGTTGAATCAAGAATTAATAGGTTGATCTTTTGGTGCAATGGAAACCATCTTTGCAACAATTGGTATCAAAGCTTGGGTTATAGGTTCAAACCCCTCCCTTGTGCTGGGGGGTTGTTGCAAGGTGTGCACACCCTTGGTATCCTTGTGTTGTGTAATGTAGTGATCAGGTTTGTGACATGGCTTAACCTCCTCCCATGGATTCATTAACTTTGATGGTTGAATCAAGCATTAATAGGTTGATCTTTTGGTGCAAAAACAATTATATTTGCAACAACATCAAGATCATATCATGAATCAAGACATTTCATGCAAGATCAAGACCTTGGAGAGATTTATTGAGTTTCATTCATTCAAGGGTTTCACTCAAGGTTTTGGTGAGTTACAACATAGGAATTATTCATTCATCATTCCTTTCATGCTTGATTATTTCATTTCGAGGTTTAATTACCAAAATGTAGTACGACCAAGGCAAACCCTTATTCACAAAAAATAAACAAATTTTCACTCTTTTGTGTTTTTAAAATCTTAGGTTAAAGAAGGATTGAAGATTCATTAAAAGTGTAAAATTTAAAAAGTTGTCAAAGTTAACATTGTTATCAAGAGATGAAAAATCACTTTCAGAATTTAATTTTGAATTTATGACTCTGAAACTTGGAGGAATCGTTAGTGTAGGCCTAGGAGTAGAGGACTATAAAAGAATATTTGGAACCCCTATAGCAAGACCCATTCACCCTTGGGAGAATGAGTCTGAAGAGGACACTTGGCACAAACTTTTTTTTATAGGCGCATAAAATAATAACTTTCTCAGATTTGCTAAAACTTTCTAGATTCTATCAAATTAAGGTTTTAAATTGACATTTCAAGTGTTACATTGCATAATTGGGTTTATTTACTATTTTTAATTTTTCTCCCAAAAGTGCAATTTAGGCCAATTTACCCCATCCTAAGTCATAAGGAAAACAACAAGATCTTCATCAAGGTTGACTCACCTAAGGGTTGAAATTCAATCTTTCCCTAGGGAATCTCTTTTTCCTAATGAAATAAGGAGAAAGATAGGTTCATTACACCCCATTTCCCCTATTTCATTTTAGTGAGACTATTTTCCTTTCATTTTAGAAATTAAAAATTCATCACCTGCATTGGAGGATTTTTTTGTGGTCGAATCCCATTGTTTCTTTTTATTTATACAGTCCTCTACATGCCCTCTTTTGCCACAATTCCAACACTGATATTTTCTTCTTTCTAGGAGTCTTAGAACAACCTTTAGACTTGTTCTTAGGCCCTTGATATCTGTTTGTCTCTCTTTCTTTATGCCTACCTCTAACATTAAGAGCATCAAATAAGCTATCCATATCCTTCTTCCCCATTTCATATGACAACAAAGTTGTAATAAGTGCATCCATCTTGAGATCTTCAAGGTTAGCAGTGATAGCAAGAATGAAATTTTCCCATGACTCAAGTAAAGAACAAAGAAGAATAATGCATTTGTCATCTTTCTCAAGTTTAACATCTAAAGATGTTAATTGAATCAAAATAAAATTAAATGAATTTAGTTGCTCTACAATGGATTCACCTTCCTTCCTTTTAAGAGAAAACAATTTTCTTTACAAATACAATTTGTTCACAAGGCTATCATCTTGATAAATCTCACCCAACCGTTTCCATAAAGCAAATGCATTCTTTTCTTCAAACACATTAAGGAGGAAAAAATCTACAAGACATAAATGGATAGTACCTCATGCCTTTCTGTCTATCTTATCCCAATCATCTTGATTGATTGTATCAAGTTTATTTTCATTTGTTGCAGCCACCCATTGATCTCTTTCTTCAAGGAGATCCTCCATTTTTAACTTCCACAACTAATAGTTAGATCCATTAAACTTCTCAATGTCTAATCAAGATGCATATGCAGTTGTGCTTCCTATAACTACAAATCTGAAAAGAAAAAATTCCCACTGTAGCATAGAAAACCTTCACACCTCCACCCAATAGACAAAGCTAGCCAGGCTTTGATACCAAATATTAGAAATTAAGGCAACCAGTACAATATGGAAATCTAATTTAACTTGAAAATATGAAATATAAACTTGTAGAAATTAATGGAGAAATGATTTAAACTAAAAATTGTTAGATTAATCATGCATAATTAGTTAATAATTACTTAACCTTTAATTAATTATTAATCTAATTTATTCTCATACACTTATGCTAAACTTACGGTTTCTTTTATTCTTTTATTAGATCATTTTGTCTCATTGCATGTGATGTTGACACTTGTCATGATATGATCCCTTTCTCATAAATAAGGTTGCTCCTATATAGAAATCAACCCTCATTATATTATCTCTTGAAATCTAAACCTCTGAGGAATTTTTTTTCATTGAATATTCTTGAGGTTCATTTTGTATCTTTTTCTTGTTGATGAATATTGCATATATTGGTTGAAAATCTCTTGCATGGAAGGCATCTATGCTCATTGTTTGATCCCGTAGATTGTTTTTTTCACAATTCTACCATGGTATCTGAGTGTGGATTCAATGAACCCCTTCTCAATTTATGAGATATTTTTCTTCAACAAGGGTTACAAGCTTCAAATCTAGAATCCCCTTTACTTTTTTTGAAAATTTTGGAGGTGGGAAAAAATTTGGTGCATTTGGAACCAAAATAGTGTCTTCCATTGGTTTCAAAGATATTGAGAAAGTCAAGTTTTCCATTTGATTGGCTTAATTTAGATTCTTGAGGTCAAATATACAAGGGTTTGAAGCATTTGTTTTTTTCCAAATTTAGAGGGTAGCTGCAATTTTTGAGAATTTTTGAGCTGAAAGGAAGCTCATGGTTGCATTTAGAAGGTCAATTCAATAAATTTTGACTACAAATTTTCTCCATTTCATTGTTGAGAGATTTTGAGGGTTTTTTTTTTTGCATAGGGACCCATACAACCCTTGTATGGCCTCGTGCATGAAGATACAAAAAAATGAAAAAAAAATTTAGGTCTACATTTTTAAAAATAATTCTTGTCTAGAAAATTTTAAAATCCAAGCAAAATTATTAAAAACTAGGTGTATTTATTTTTTGTAGGGGATGGTTTTATTTATTACCTAGAAGGTACCTGCTATGAGAGGCCCTATGGGCTCATACCTAGTGATAGTTGTAGCTATGAAAGCCAATCATCTGTAGGTGGCCCCATTCCACCTATCGATGGTTTTTTAAAACTTACAACAAACAATAAATTTTTTTACAGTTGTGAAATTTTTTTGGCAAGCTCAATTTTTCTTGCGGATATGGAATTTTTTTCATATTCCATCCTTACCAAAGGTATATTCCATAGAATTTTCTATTTCTAGAGGGGGAATTTTTGTCATCGGTGAGTAGGGAATATTCTTGAAATGTTTTTTTGATGTCATGCTAATGTTAGCAAGAAATCAAGCTAACATCAATGGTATGGGCTAGGGAAAGCCCCTTTTGAACCCTCTTTGTGCCCTAAAGTAGGTGTTCGTTTATTTTGGCCATAACTTGGGCATATGTTGTTGTTCTTTGAAAAAAAAAAAATCTTTGGAAAGATGGTTCTGTAAAATTTCTAGTAGTGTGGGTCTCATCACCATTTTATTTTGTAGGTACATTCTACAATGTGTTGAAGTCAAATGTGTTATTTTTCATCTCAAGCTCATAAATTTTGACTTGTTTCTTTGTTTTTTGTGATTTTAGTGATATTGGGATATTCTTTTAGATCTCTTCACAAACATCCATGTTCTTTTTAAAGACTTCTCTCCAAATACATTTTATTTAGCTTTTTTTTCACACTCTAGTGAATTATGTGGACATTTTAGCTCCTCAAATTTTTTTGTTTGCATAGGATGACTCCTTTTTGGTTGTTCTTTATCCATTTATAGTTTTTTGTCCTCCTATGCATTTTAGAAATCATTTTCATGCACATTCTCTTTTATAGACACATTGGGATAAAGTTCCATTTCAGTGTATCTTTTTGGGGATTTTGCACATTGTGTTGTGCCTTTTGTAGTCACTCTATGATATAAAGTGTCATGGGAGGTTGATATTTTCCTTTGGTTTTCCATCAAACCTTTTTCAAATGAGTGTACCTTCCATGATAGTAGTATATCCTAGTGATTATTGTCTCATGTGTGTGTGCCTTAGTTTACACACCCTTTCCTTTTGTAGGTTGTTTCTCCTACATGTACTTCTTGGTTTCATATAGTTTCAATGTACCTGACTTGGCTCCTCCTTTTTTAGTATTATGGGGGGTTTTTACCATTGGTACTAATGCTTCCTTGGTTTTTCATTTGAGTGACCTATGTATCTAGTTCTTATTCCTATGTACTTTTAGATGTAGCATACATCAGTAGCTGGTTACCATGCATTTCAATGAGATGGATCATTTTCCATATGGACACTCTTCCGTTCCTATTTCTAGAGGCATACTTCCTTTTACATTTGATCGAAGACTATTTGTACCAATATTTTCAACTTGCATCTTGCATGTTGAGTAGTATCATTTTGGTCACTCATGTAGATTCATGTGCCATTTATATCTTTGAGATCTAGATGTTGGCCTTTATTTTCCATCTAATTTGAGTAGTATCGTTGGGGACACTCATGTAGATTATTCTCTCTTTATTGATCAGTGTTCTTCAAACTACTTGGTACCTATATTTTTTCCTTGCATATTGCATGTTGAGCAGTGTCGTTGTGGTCACTCATGAAAATTCATGTATCATTTGTATCTTTGACTTTCAGATGTTTTCCTTTGTTTCCCCTCTAATTTGAGTAGTTTCATTGAGGGAAATCATGCAGATTACTATCTTCTTGATATTGACATTTTTATTTTGAGTTTAGATGTTTTTCCTTTATTTTCCATTTGATTGGAGTAGTGTCATTAGGGGTACTCGTGCAGATTCTTTTATCTTGATCGTGATCATCATTTGTTTCAGAGGAGGTTCTTAATTTTAACACTATATCAATCATCATTTGACAACATTCTACAGCTTATTTGTGCTTTAATGATGTTCTACATGTTCCTCCCTTCTAGAACATTGTTTATGTTAGAGGCTTCTTAGTCCCTCACCTTTATTTTGAAGTTTTTTTAGTCCTTCATTCATATTTCTCTCTTTTGGAGAAGATGTTTTCTCGTGTCCTTTTCTACCTTTTCTCTAGTTTTGAGAGATGTTTTATTTGTACATGGGTACCTCACCAGGCCTTTTTTGTTAGGACCCATCTTGCATTCTCTTTTTAGGGTTTCTAGCTACTCCCTAAGTTCATATTAAGGGGTTTTTAGAGTAATCATGCATGAGATAATAATTAATTAATACTTCATTAATTATTAGTCCAATTTATTCTCACACTTAAGCTAAACTTGGGAGTGACTTTATGTTTTTATTAGTTGAGCTATTATTAGATCATTGTCTCATTGCATGAGATGTTGACACTTGTCATGATCTGATCCATTTCTCATTTAGGGTTCCTTCTATATATCACTCAACCCTCATTGTATTACCTTTTGAACTCTTAACCTTTGAGGACTTTTGTTTTCCTTCAAGATTCTTAAGGTTCATTCTATAGCTTTTTCTTGTTGAGGAATATTGTATATATTGTTTGTATATCTCTTGTGTGAAAGGTGTATTTGTTCAACTTTTGATCATGTGGCTCATGTTTTTTACAATTCCAATGCAAATAAATCACACAACTCAAGAGCCATACACATGACACAAGGATTTACGTGGAGAAAACACTTTCGAGTTAAAAAATCTACAAAGAAAAGAGGGAAAATCTATATTTTTCTTCAAAGATATTATAATACAAAGAATTTCCTCAATGTTGGCTCCAATATAACAATATCTATGTAACTATAAAATATCTCATAGTGTCTTTATCTCAAATCCCCAATATATACTCATGAGGCCTCAAAATACCACCATAAAGAATTACCATGGGTCAAAATGATGTACAAAAATACCATGGTAAAAATCCATATGACCCCTTAAATTTTAAGCATGATCCATTGGGTGATCCCACAATAGTGGTTTACACTTTTTGGGACATCCTGATTTGTGTTGATATAACATATTTTTAGAAAATATAATGACTTAAGCCTTGAAAAGTTCCATTTAAATTATTCCAATTAAAGAGGGTTTGATCAAACCACCTTAGATCTAACCCCCTTGAATAGAACCCCACTAGTTTTAAACCATACCTATAAAGGAGTCTCCTTTACACCTATCAAAATGTTGATAAAAAAACATTTTTAATTTACCTTTTGGGGGATTAAATGAATTAATTTAATGTTTTTTTAATTATGTAGTCCTTATTACAAACTTCCCAAAAAGTATAATTTTAAATATATTTAATTTGATTATTATATTTTTTTTATTTCTTGTGAATGTAGGTTTTTCATTGAAAATCAAACTCTTTGTTCTACAAAATGTGGAAAAATAGTAGATTATCCAAAAAAATTTAAAAAAATGTCTGTGCTAGGTATTGATGTCCTTGATCCAACAAAAAAAATAAAATTGTATTTTGATTCATATAAAAAGAGTTATGTTGTATACAGTCCGCCTATGTCTAAATTGTAATTGGTTTAACTTCAAAACTTAATTAAGAAAAAATATTCAATAAAACACTATGAAACCAAATTAAAATGCTAGATATCATAGTTACAAATCTAAATTTGGAGAAAATAGAATTTTATCCTTCATTAAAAAAAATAATGTTGTTTACGGTGAACATCACTCTTTAAAAATTGTGTTTACTATTAAAAACTAGTTTTTGAAGGAGATGTAAATAGAAATGCATTCTGATTGCAATTTTTTTTTTAAATATATATTTAGACTCTAGAAACAAAATTTCAAAAATCACTAGTTTTCATCATCTTCAAATTCCTCATGGTTTAGCAGCTATAGGTGCCCAAAAGTGAAGATTTAGTTAAAAAATCAATTCAATGTCCAATTTAGCCAAAAATTGTAAACTAGTATTGTGGGATCACCTCATTCTATGAAATTACACCCTCTTACAAGTTGTCATTGTTGTCACAAGGATAGAACCCTTAAACAAGTGTGAAACTCAACTATCTTGTGAAACATTGGATAATCTTCAGACTATGGGTTGCCTACGGTGAAGATGAATCTCTAAAGTAGGTGGATTCCCTTGATGTACCTCATAAATCTTGTTGGTTTGATTGGAAAAGGGATAGAAAAATAAATTATAAGATTAACTAGACCTAGGAGCTGATGCACCAATGGCTAAAATACTTTATACCTATTGGTCTAACTCACAATCTCTCAAAAATAGTTCTATTCTATGCACAACTCAATCTTTTGACCAATTTATACAAAATTCTTTGAATATGAGGTTATGTTTCATGCTTTGTAGTAGAAAAAAAACATGTTTTCACAACTACAAACTCTAAAAAAATAGCTAACAACACCTATGACTTGCATAATCTTTTCATATTCTTGCATGAAAATGGTTTTGAATGAGACCTAATTTAAGGATTCAATACTTAAGTCATAGAAACTAAATCAAATCATTCATAATATTCTCAACACAAAATTTTGAGAAGGTAAAGAAATTATTTTTATTGATAAAAGGAGTTTTCTTGTACAAATCTTTGAAAGATACTGAAAAATAAACCAAGCTGTTATTCTAATAATCTCAAAAAAGAGTTATAATGCATCTCTTTTGTGTAAGGAAGAAAGATGAATAAAAGGAATCACTGCAAAGATTTGAATACTTTTCTTTATAGAAAGCCACCTTAGATAGCTAAATTTGCACCTTGTGTAAGACATTGAATGTGCAAGAAGAGTTGGACTAGATGTGAACTCTATAGTTGAGAGTCCACTTGAACTCTTTGAATTGTGCATGCTAGAGTTGAATCTTTCCTCAATTGAACTAGAACTAAACCTCCAAGAAAAGCATGAGGATGATTTAAAAAACCAAGTTTAACCTCTTTGCATGAGGTTTTTAATATGTTGGGCATATAAGGAAAATAAGCCTATATTTTAGGGACCTTAACTTCACCAAAATGCATAGTTTTAGGCTCAAACTTCCCATAACTTTAGTTGCAACCATGTAGACTTGTTAAATAGGCCCAAACTACCCAAAATTTCCACTAAATTGAGAACAACAGGTCATTAACATGTGAAAGCTTGAGAAATCTCATGCATGATGATGGTTGTGTGAGTCATTGAAAAATAATCTAGGCCTTCAAGGGTTTGCATCTTCTTGATGAGGATTGTCACTTCCCTAGGTAGTAGAATCTTAATGAATCAAGGGTTCAAAATGATTGTCATTCTTCATTATCATCCTTATCACTACCTTTTATTTTCCAAAAGATTGTCTTTCTTATCAATCTACCCTCTCCATTTGTTTCCTTAATTGGTTGATCTATATTCCTTTGAAGTATATCATGCTCTAGGGACTTTTCATTAAAGCCATAAGATTGTCATTAGGTCTTCATATTCAGGGTCAATGCCCTTCTACTCTATTTTTTCCCATCACACTTATGCATAATTATGGCATGAAATTGATAAGGTGTTTCTTTACTATATACATGAACTTTATTCTTCACTATCATACTTTAACCTAGTAGCTCACTGCATTGTGTATTCTTGACTGTATTCATGCAAATTTTTCCTTAGTAACTTTGCTCCCCTATTATACACTTTAGTTATTGATAGTATTATTATTGAGTTTATGAGACTACATAATATGATTGCCACAAACTGTGGGACTCTTCAGAAGATTTTGATTCTACTGAAGGTTCACTTTAACCCCCAACACACCCTTGACATTTCCATACAATAACATGTTGAGGAAAGATTGAATGTATCTGCACCTTCCCCTATTAGATATTGGTTATTGATATCATACTCAGAATGTTGAACTGAGTGTAGTTGATTCAAATGACGTGACTTGTTGAACTAATGAGAAAAAGATGAATTCAAAGGAAAAAATTTTGCACTTGTTTCAATTTTGAAATAATCTTTATTATTTGGTGATTGTCTAGTTACAATCTTCAACCATTCTCCTTATAATCATTTCAACTTCAAACATTTTGAATAATTTCTCACTCTTTTTTATTAGTGTCCAACTTATTGTTCTTTATTCAATCCCTTTAAAATCCTTTGAATGAGTTTTATTTATGGTCATTCTCTTATATTTGGTCTACCCCTTAGAGTAATTCCTAAATCTTCTAAACCCTATCTTGTTTCTATTGCTCTTTTCTTCAAGATTTTTTCCTAAACTATGTCCACAACTCCATTCATTGATGGTTTTCCATCTTTGTAGAGTCTTCTTGTCATAAAGATTGATGTCCCTTTTGGAAATATTTCCCCATTATCTTGAAATTTATGCTTGGATTTGATTTGAGAAGTGCTTCTCTTTCACATTATTCATTCCCATGATCAAAGGTCTTATTTTCATATTATAAACTATGATTTTCCTTCATATCATGAAAAATGGACTTATGGGTATGTGCAGGATCATGATGGGCCAAAAAATGGCGATATGTAAGTGATATGATGGCTCATGTGGCTGACAATTATTTTTTAACCAAAATTGATGAAATGAAAAGGGTTTTTAAAGGAGATTCTTAGCTTTCCACCAATATAAATTATGCTTTACTTAGAATTTAATAAATTATTATTATTCATTTTCTATTTGAATTACGACTAAACTCCTAATTGATAGGCTGATTGAAAAACATCTCTAGCTTTCAAATGGTATCACATTTTTTGAATCCAAAACATGTGTCACATTCTATGCTTCACATACTATAGGATTAAAAATAAATAAAATTGAATTTCATGAATTTTTGACCAAGTTAAGGTGGTCACACATACGATTTTTTTTTTTTTTAAGTTGTAATAAAAAATTCATAATTAATTATTTGCTTGGAAACAAATTACAAAAATTTAGGCATCACATCAAGCCAGGAGTCCTCTACTTATATCTAAAATTTTATAAAAAAATATTATCATTTTATTGTGGTTAGGGTAAGCAAACAGACGCCTACTTCTTATTTTTTCCCTGAAATTTAAGTACTACTGCATTGAAATTTCAAATTTCAAGATCACCAAATAATTTTTTGTTTTAAAAAAATAAACCTAGTAGTTTAGAAATTGCATTCAATTTTCTACAGATTCAATTTTTACATATTTTTGAAATAATATAGATAAATTAGTCAAATTTTTATGTCAAGTTAGCTAACTTTGATTTTCTAAATTTTCATCGCCACTGAAGGGCCTATTTTTTTAATGATGATCCTGCACATACCCTTATGCTTTATACAATTTTTCCCTATGGATATCCTTTATTAATTTTCTTCCTTTATTGAATGAGGTCTACACCTTATTCTTAACTCATGAAACCCATTCACTATGCAATTTGTAGGTGACTTCCTTTCATGTCTCTAACATTATTATGATTTTCTTTCTCTTTTCTTCAAGGTTAGTGCTCATATTTGCATTCTCCAAAAAATAAATCCACTAAAATCATAATTAATGCTCACTTCTTTCCTTGGAATAGAATAAAGATTCATGTAATGTATTAACAATAGGTTTGGTTGCATTTATGTCAAATGCCCACCTTGGGTGTAAAATAAGTCTTATGGATGTAAAATAGGACCAAATAAGGCATAATTTAGTGATTTGGGACTCATACACCTCCCTGGGCATATGGGTCCCACCTAAGTTTTAGGGCATGAACTTGAATTTTAAATTAAACTTATCTTTTCTTGAAATTTGTGTCCCAAGCTTAGCCTACTAGGACTCATATGCCTCAACTAGTGTATGAGTCCTACTTAGCTTGGACCTATTTTAAATTCAAATTATTGGAGGTATTTTATTCTCCTAGACTTGATGTCAGCTTGTAGATTTTTAATTTTAGCAAATTTTGCATAAATAAGTATAAATATAAGGTTATTTCATATATTTTCTCCTATGCTTTCAAGTATTCAAGAGAGTTTAAGATCAAGAGAGTTTACAAGAGCATTCAAGATAATTCAAGAGTTGATTATTAGGAATTTTGGAGCTACATTCAAGAATCAAGCATCATTTCAAAGTCATCATGCATCATGTGTGTTTTTGAGTTAGCATTTGTGATGTAGGGTTTTATGATTCAAGAAAGCATTCAAGTCAAGATCCATAACATTCAATAAAGATTCAATATCTACAATCATGCTATCGATTTCAAAAAAGATTGCAACCTTCATTTCAAGGGTTTGGTGAGTTGCAACATAGCTTATTTTTTCATTCATCATTCTCTTATTCTATTTGACTTCATTTCAATATTTGATTACCAAAACAGGGTTTAACCATGGAAAACCCCTATCCACTAACAAAAAAACAATTTTCCCTCTCTTTGATGTGTAATTTTTAGATTTAGTTTGAATATCCATTGAAGAGAAATATTGGAGAAAGTTATCAAAGTTGAAATTTTTTCAAAGTTATCAAATTTGCCACCTTGCAAGATTACAGAAAGTCGCCTATAATTCAGGATTTAGACCTTCAGACTGAAATATTGGAAATGAAAGAGGCTATAGTAGATCACTAGAGGATATAAAATTTTCAGATCAACCATGATACTAGGACTAAATCACCACTTGTGGCATATGAGTCCCAATATACTAATTTTTAGATATTTTCTGTAGATGGACAGGTTTACCAGCTGCTGATTTTTGATCAAGCTTGAAACCCTAAACTAGGACTAAATCACCCCAACTAGAGTATGAGTCCCAATGTGCATTAAAATTCATAACTTTAATATTTCATACCTTATTCCAAGCATCTTCATCTTTTCAGGCGAACCTCTGCTCATTCTAGGTTCATTCTTCTAATTTTGAGTTTTACTTCCTAGGTTACATAGTTAAATTTGCATATCATTTACATGTATTTATTTATGATAATTTTCTTAGTGGTTAAATCTCATTAGTCTTTAATCAAACCCTAGGAAACCATCCTAACCATATCCCATTCCTCAATCAAGTCAATTGGTGTAGGGATCTTAGTTTCCTTGAATGAAATAAAGAAAAATAGGGTCACCCTTTTTTTGTGTTTCATCTCCTAATAGGTGGAGAATACCCCTATTTTCTTTCATTTCAATCACTCAACATGGTATTTAACAATTTCATAGTGATAATTATTTGCATAATCATCTATTGTTTGACCAATGTTCATCCACTAGTTAGAAATGTGTTATTATGTAACTTGATCAAAAGGGATAGAATCTTGTCACTGTAACCAACAAGTTGCTTCTACATTTTTCCATTTTTAATCTCTAGTCATTAACTATGCCATTTAATTACTTGGTTTCTCTACGCGACTTCTTGATATTTCCCTAAGTTATTCATGAAACCTCTTTCTAAAGGGTTGTCCATTTCTTGACTTGATAACTCTTTTCCTATTGAAGTTCTATTATTGTATTTAGGGATTCAACAACTATTAAATAACCTCTTTACATAAAATAAAACAAGAATCTCTCAATAGAATATGGCCTTTAAGGTGTACCTGGGAGCTTTGTGCATGGGAAATACATGCAAATTCATTAAATCTTTGAACTAGTAGTGTGTGAGGTACTCCAATGGACATGGGCTCCATGCCTTTCTCTAACTTCATGAAAACCATCTTGATGTTTTCAAACTTCTACTTCAGTAGAGATAACACCCTAGTTTTATTCTTTAATGTGGATCCTTTTTTTTTCATATTTGCCTCTTTTTCCTTCAATTTCAGTGCTTAACTTGGAGTCTTCTCTTTATATTTCATACAAATTCAAGTATTTATATCCAACATGAGTTTTTCTCTTCCTTTTGGTGTGGAAAATTAAGAATAAAAGTTAAGCCTTTTTTCGTTTAATTTAAAAAAAACTTTGATAAGCATTTTTAAAATTAAAAGGAAAATTCCTCCCATTTTTGTATTTTGTGACCTATTGCCAACATAACCTTATTTAAATGCAGTATTTAAACAATTATAAGTTTTACATTTTAAAAATAATGGATTACATTCTTGGTGACCTTAGTGGTGTTTTTCTTGCTAAAACAAATTTAACTAGTACCCTTGCATATTCATTAGGTAATAGAGTCATTTCTATCTTGAAAATAAACTTAGAAAAATTTATAAAATAGCTGAGAGACACATAGAGAAGAAATAACATAAGACTAAGAAACCTAAAAATTGATCCAAATTGTCTTCTAAAAGGACAAAACCAATTGTGCATTAACACTTATTGAAAATAAAAGACACAAAATTCCTCTAATAGGACAACAATTATGCATCAACACTTAGATGAAAGGGAAAAACTCACAACAAAATATCCAAAAACACTTATTGACTTAGTAACCTATCATAAGATGATACAGTTGTAGATTACTACCTCAATAGCAACACTTTAGGTGAATCCCATTAATTGGGATTGGTGGCACTTCTCCATCAATTTTGGATAGTTGGAAAGTAATTTGAATCTTGCAACCTATGATCATGAAAGAACCACTTCACATGGAATCAAATTTGGTGTGCTTTCTTGGCCTAATTTTCAATTCATCCCATTTCATTGAGAACTCTTGGAATTTCTTTCTTATGAAATTTTTTCTTCATTTCTTCTTGATGAAACTCCAAGTTATGCATTTCTTTCTTTCTTGTCTCTTCTAGCTCAATAATCTCAAAAAGTCTTACCTCCATAAGCTCTTCTTCCATTAAATTTAACTCTTTCACTAGACTAAGTTTTTGTAGTTCAACTGAAATAGGTAGCCTTTCCTCTTTTCCATACATAAGAATGTAAGGTGAATTACCTATAGAGCTTTTCGGAGTTATCCTATCATCCCATAAAACTAATTTCAACTTGATATGCCAAGCTCTCTGATTATCTTCTATTGCTCTTTTGATGATCCTAATCAGACTCTTATTTGTAGACTCAACTTGACCATTACCCTATGGGTAATAGTTGGATGAAGCACTCAAGAGTATATTATTTTTAACAGCCCAATCAGTGATTTTTATGCCAAAAAAATATAATGCATTATCTAAAATGATGGACTCAGGAGTACGAAACCTTGCAACCAAATCTTCATTGAATTTTAGGATTAGTTTTTGTTTTCTTCTTTCAATGCTACTTCCCTTATATATTTAGTAAAATAACCTGTTTTAGTTAGTATCCACTTGTGCCTTGAACTAGATGGTGGATTTATGAGCCCAATAAAATCAAGAACCCACTTCATGAAGGGTTGTTCTACTTGAATTGGATGCAATGGTAAGGCTACCAATATCTATTTTCCTACAAAATAAGCACACTTAGGCCAAAAAGTAACCAGATTTCATGATTTTAAGGGTTGTTGTTCTTTGTACAAAATGACCACCTATTTCCCCATCATGGAATTCTTCACAAATTCTATCAATTATATTAGCTTCAATGCATATTAACAAAACTCCATTGAAATCTCTTCTAAACAAGATGCAATCTACAATTACAAATGAAATTTCTTGCAATCTAAAATAACTTATTTTTGCATTATTTAGGCATGTAGGACACTCACTTTTTTGAATATAATGCATCATTTCAAGCACCCAATTTGAAGAAGTTGGAGCAAAAACTTGACCTTCATTATTAAGAACCTAGACAACCTCTTCCTCAAGCTCTTCACTATTTTATAACTTACTAGATAGTTGTTCACATAAACCTTTGTCTCTTACCAGAATTGTAACCTTGATTTCAATGTCATATTCCATGAAATTTGTTATTCAACTAGCTCTCTTATCATTGAAATATTTGTTTAACAAAATGTATTTAACACTTGGGTGGGAAACCATCAAATTAATCTTGTTATTTGAAACCAAGTGCCTAAATTTTTTAAGGCTTCTAATTACAACAAAGACATGATTTTCAACAAAATAATACATTTATTTGCACTCTTCCAATCCTTAGATAAATAAATAAATTGGTTGCTCGAATCCTTGTTCATTTTGTTTCACTAGAATAGTCGAGATTGTATGCATACTTCCAAAAAATATAGTTTAAAATATTTTGAGAAATAAAGAATGATAAGTGTAGGAGTTGATGCTAAAGTTGCCTTGATATTTTCAAAAATTATCTTGCCCTCTTTTGACCAGCTAAAACAAACATTCTTTTTCAACATGGTTATTAATGGCTTCAAACATTAAGCTAAATCAGGTATAAATCTTCTAAAAAAAATTGATCCTACCAAGAAACTCTACAAACCTTTTTTTTTTACTTGGAAAAGGAAAAGATAATATGGAACTTATCCTTTCAGGATCAATAGAAATTTCATCTTTTAACACTACATGACTAAGAATTTTACCTTCATGCACAACAAAAAATATTTTCTTTCGGTTGATTGAGACACCATACTCTTTGCACTTGTCAAATACTTTCCTAAGATTAATGAAATATTCCTTAGCATCCTTGGAAAAAATAGTGACATCATCAAGATAAATCAATAAAAAATTATTAATCAACCCTTGGAAATCCATATCCATTGCCCTTTGGAAGGTTTCTCTAGCATTGGAAAATCCAAAAGGCATCCTTCTAGATGACATTGTACCCAATTTGGTTGTGAAAGTAGTTCATATTGGTCTTCCTCTTTTACTAGAACCTGGTTATAGCCAGAAAAACAATATAACAATGAAAACCTCTCAGAACCAGATACAACCTGGAAGATTTGTTCCATAGAGGGCAGTAGATAATGATATTAGAGAGATGCTCTATTTAGCTCCCTAAAATCAACACAGTCTTGTTTGTCTATTCTTCTTCCTAATTGGAAATATATTAGAGACCCAAGAGGTATGTTTGATTAGAAAGATGATGTTTCCCTCTATCAATTTTCCCAACTCCATTTTCATGAGTGGCTCTAATTTTGGGTTCAATGGCCTTTGTTTTTGTCTTATATTTTTAGCATTAGTTTCAAGCTCAATAGTGTGTTGAGAAAGCTTGGGGTCAAACCCATTAAAATCACTATACTTCCATGCAAAAATATCATCATACTCCTAACATAACTAAATTAAATCAACCGTTTCTTCATTTGTACACACTTTTCCTAACTTTAAAAGCTTTTATTTGAAGATGCAAGTACTTGTTCATAGTGTTCTTCTTTGATTATCATGCTTACTTTATTCATTTTTTCTTGATCATCAAAAATGAAAAAAGATTCCAACGAGACCAAACCCTTTGATTATTTTTTAGTTTTCAGTTGTATAATATGCTCACCATATTGTTGTTCCAATTTGTCTTGGTTAGTAGTTGAAAACCCCCCCTCTTCAATCAAACAAATTGTAATTTAAGTATCACTATCAAACACTTTCCAATGTGTTTGATTATCCATAATTGAAGGTATTGCCACCACTTTTACATACTGCTACATTTGTATATTGTTGAGATCATTTGGAATATTGTGCTATGACCCTATAGCATCCAACCTATCAACATGTGTGTTCTCATTTCTAGATATGGATAGAAAGTTTAAAGCATAAAATTATTCAATGATATCCAAAATTCTATGTCTAGAAGACTTGAAAAAGTCATTTTTAGAGACATTCAAACCTCTTATGTGATTCATGATGAGTTCACTATCACCAAACACATGTAAACAATTGATTTTACTCTTCCTTTCCCATTCCAAAATATGAACAAGTGCCTCATACTCTATTTTATTACTAGTGCAACTAAAAGTAAACCTGAAATCTAAATAATACTTCTCACCTATTGGAGAAATATTCATTTCTCCTCCATTGGCATCATTCCTACTCCTTGAACCCTCAAAATATAGTTTTCATAACTCATTTAGTTGTTGTCCACACTATTTCTTTTCATCCTTTACCAAGTTAGGGACAACATTATATTTCTCATGAATAAAATAGATACCTAGTCCTTCTTCTTCCAGATGTGTTTGAATGGATAAACATCATATTTCATAGTTTCCCACTCATCTAAAAATCAATTAGCAATTCCTTCTATTATAATTTTAGGCTCTTTGGTAGTAGGTTGTTCTTCTTGTTCGTGAATGGTAAAATTTAGATTCACAACACTAGGATTATAAGGTTCTTGTTGTGAAAATGTTTCTCAACCTTACAATTATATATGGTTTATTGTTGATAGAATGTATGTTGGTATGTGGTGACTAATCATGCAAATACTGTACACTCGTAGCAATGCATGTTAGTATGAGGTTTAACAAAAAAGTTAGTTGATGCGTCAAGATTTTCCTAATGAAAGATCAAGGTTTTTTTTCACTAAAATGTCAAGTTTTTTTCCTACTGACACATAAGAGGTTTTTTGTTAACATTTCAAATGAAAAATGACCTTGTAAAACCCTAATTCTAGAAGGTTCCAAGAAAGCTTGTTATAAGCAGCTGGGATGTATGAAAACGAGGGTGTTTTCTAAGAGTCTAATATTAGTCGTGTTGTCTCTTGCTCTCTGGTGGTGATACTCCTATGAGAAGCTTTCTCTACAAGTATATTGTAATCTTTTGATTTCTGAATAATATATTGGGTGACTTTTAGAGTGTGGTATTTTCCTCCCGAAAGGATTTTCCTCACGTAGGTCATTATGTTGTGCTATGCATGATATTTATGTTTATTTCTATTTAAGTTTTTGTAACTATTTAAGATCTGTAAAGTTTTGAATTTTTCTCCTCTCAAGATTAGTGTACGAATTTTTTTTGCTACCTTAACTTCCTTACAAGTGGTATAAGATCTTGATCACCTTTGGTTTCAGTTAAGGGTTGTTCAGTTTTTTGAACTAATCTAGAATTGAGTAGGGTTTTGTGTAGAAGACACTTTATAATATTGTTATAGGAATTTTCAAATGGAAAGTTCATCATGGAGAATAAAGGTGGAGAATTTTTTTGGAAATAATTTTGAGATGTGGAAGCTAAAGATTTAGGATCTATTGATAGATCAAGATCTATGGGGTGCTATTGATGAGAATGTTTCACAACCTACAAATCCTACTCAAGCTACTCAATATGATTTTATAGACCATAAAGTCAAGGGTCTAATCAAAATCTACTTAGAAGACACTGTTTTAATTAATTTCCATGAAGAGGCCTCTGTATAGAAACTATGGAAGAATCTTAGTGAGATGTATCAGGCCAAATATTTAGTGAAAATATTTTTCTTGAGAAAAAAGTTGTATTCCTTGAGAATGGAAAAGGGTGGATGAATCATAGACCACCTAGAAGCATTCAATATGTCAGTGGCTCAATTTGTATTAGTTGGTGTCAAAATGGATGAGAAGGATAAATGTGGGATTCTCTTGTTATGGCTATTGGGAGTACTATTATATTGAAGATTGAATATGTGGTCCAAGTTCTTTGCTTTCTAAAGAGATGAGGAGGAAGGTATCCATCACTACCAAGGAGTCCCTAAATGTTAGTGGAAGACTCAAGGAAAGAAGAATGAGAAGCGTGAAAAATCCAAGTCCAAGGGGAGATCTAAATATCCTGGAAAGTCCAAAGTTATTTTCTAGAACTAAGGTAAGCTTGGACATGTTCATAAGGAATGCAAAGAAGAAAAGAAGAAGAAAAAGGAGAAATTTTATTATGATTCTGAGTCCGAGAAGGATGATGGTGACACATTCATTGTAGCTTTGGCAACTCATGCAAGTAATGATGCATGGTTAATTGAATCAAGTGCATCTTTTCATGTGACCCTTAATAGAGATTGGTTTTTTGAAGATAAATAATTTGATGGAGGTAAGGTGTACTTGGGTGATGATTCTCATTTAGACATTTTTGGCCATGGTAAAGTTAAAATCAGGTTTTCTGATGGTAGAATAAAAATGATTAATGGTGTGTTGCATATCCCTAAATTAGCATGAAATTTTTTATTTGTAAGAAAACTAATAGATGCAGGTGTGTAGGTAGTATTTTATGATGCAATATGCAAGATGGTTAGAGGTGGTATGGTGATTGCTAGAGGTGGAAGATGTGGGAGATTAGATAAGCTTGATGCATGCACTATCTAGTGCAATAGGACTTCTGTTAAAATAAATTCTATAAAAGAAGTGAGGGTTTCACCTTCAATAGATGGTCATGGCTTTTGGGTACCCAAGGGTGCTCTTTCTTTTGAGACAAAGTTACCTATAGAAATTTTTTTGTTATGGCACCAGAGACTTAGCCACATTGCATAAAAGGGTCTAAGGACCTTGAAAAAAACAAACCTTGTTGAAGGTTTGTTTGATTGCAATCTTGAATTCAATTTTTGTGAGCATTGCATTCATAGAAAACAAAACCACATTCAATTTTACTCGAGTTCTCATAAATATTGTTGTGTAATGGATCTTATTCATTCTAGTGTATTTGGTCTTGTAGATGTTCCTTTAATTGGTAAATCCATATATTATGTTTCATTTATTGATGATTATAGGAGAAGGACATGGGCATATTTTGTAATGAGTAAATATGAAGTTTTTAATCAATTTAAATAATTTAAAGAAATGGTTGAGTTGTAGACTGGAAAGAAAATAAAATGCTTGAGGACTGATAATGGTACTAAATTTTCCTCTAATGATTTTAATAGATTCTATAAAGATTCTAGTATTCATACATATAATAAAAATTTGTATTCTCAACCATAGAATGGAGTTGCAGAAAGAATGAACAACACACTAATGGAGAAGGCTAGGAGTATGTTGAGTGGTGTTGGCCTAGAACAAAGGTTTTGGGCTGAAGCTATTGCCACTACTTCTTACCTAATTAATCGGTTTCCTACATCATTTCTTGTTGATAAGATGCTTATAGAGGCATGGTTGGGTCACAAGCCTTCATTAAGACATCTTAGAGTTTTTGGTTGTGAGGCATATGCGGGTATGTGCAGGATCATCATGGAAAAAACAAGCCCTTAAGTGGCAAAAAAATTCAAAAAAATCAAAGTTAGGAAACTTGACATAAAAATTTGAATAAGTTATCTATATTATTTCAAAAATATGTAAGAATAGAATTTTTAGAAAATTGAATGTAGTTTATAAATTACTAGGTTTATTTACAAAAAAATAAAATCTATTTGGTGAAAATTTGAAATTCCAATACAGTAGGTACTTAAATTTCAGGGAAAAAATAAGAAGTAGGTGTTTGTCTTACCACCCTAACCACATTAAAATGATAATATTTTTTTATAATATTTCCGATATCAGTAGAGGACTCATGTCTCGATGTGATGCATATTTTTTTTGTAATTTTTTTCCAAGTAAATAATTAATTATAATTTTATTATGATTTTTTTTTTTTTTTTATATATAGACTCGTATGTCTGAACCCCTTAACTTGGTCAAAACTTCATGAAATTCATTTTTTAATTTTTTTATCTTATAGTATGCATAGCATAGAATGTGATTCATGTTTTGGATTCAAAAAATATGATATTGTTTGAAAGCTATAGATGTTTTTCAATCAACCTAAAAATTAGGACTTTATTCGTAATTCAATAGAAAATGAATAATAATTATTAATTAAATTCAAAGTAAAGGATAATTTATATTGGTGGAAATCTGAGAATATCCTTTAAAAACATTTTTCATTTCATCAATTTTGGGTAAAATAAAAGTCGTCAGCCACATACCTATCATATTGCCACATTTTGGCCCATCATGATCCTACACATACCCATGCACATGTGCCAAAGGAGGAGAGAATAAAGTTGGAGAACAAGGATGCAAAATTTATCTTAATTGGATATAGTTATGGTGTGAAAGCATGTAAACTTTGGGATCGTGTTGGATAGAAGGTAACACATAGCGTGTAGCCAAAAAGTGTAGCCTTTGACACTTTTTCACTCATTCAGGCCTTTTCCCTTGGATTTCGGCCTTGTTTTGCTTTCATTTAGTCTTGAATGCTTGCAAATCAACAACAATCTAATGGTGTTTTAAAAAGTTTTTGTGAAGTGTTGTAACACATCTTCCCACTTTTCTAAGACCCTTTCAACATAATTCACCTAAACAACCCTTTTTTACGTCCTTCCAAGCCTTGTGCCAAAGTGTTGTAAGGTGTTGTAATGCATTTTCACACTTTCCTAGGCTTGTCATCACCAATTTAACCCTTTCCTTATGCTAATATGGCACATTAATGTACCTTTAGGCCTAACTTAAGTGTGCTTCAGGAGGAAAACCCGATAAACATCATTTAACATCTTTTTATTCCTGATGACAACTTGAATTTGTCCAAGTGGACTAGGTTGCCACCTTGGGTGACCTAGTCCCTTTTGGCTTAAAATTAAAAATTAAAACAAAAACCTAACGGGAATTTGCCTCCAAAACCCTAAGGTCAGCCTATCATGTGTCATTTTTGGGAAATTAGGGAATATCTTGTATAAATAAGAATTTTCACCTTCATCCCCCCCCCCTAAGCTCATTTTCATCTTCAGAAGCACTCTTGCACTCAAGCTTCCCAAGTAAGAAATCAGGGACAAGGCATCTCAAGAAACCTCCATTGGATCTAGTTCTTTCATGTTGTAGGATTCAACAATAAAGGATTTGGTGAGTGTTTGTATTGGCTTTGTCATTCAATCATCCTTTCCTTTCATTGTTCCTCATTTGGGTTTGATTACTAGCAATGGGGTTTGACTAAGGCAAACCGCTATTATCTAACCCTAACCCTTTTCTTTTCCTTTGCATGTGTGTTTATAGGTTGTATGCAGATTTGGAAAGGTACAAAGTGTTGAAAAGGGTACCATCATTCCATGCAAGTCACCTCAAGACACTAAACCCTAAGAGGAGAAAAAAGACAACATACAAGTCAATGACTAAAGATTCAGACACATAAATCTATAGAAAGAAAATTGCAAGTGGGGAGCCATAGAATTATACTTTGTAGCTTTAGAAAATACTAGAAGGACTAGGTTAAAATCATTGGCGACCTTGTCCCTATACTAGGACTGAAAAAGGGTTTTGACATTTCTAGATACCCTTTTTCTTGAAACCCAATGTGGAAAAGTTTCCCGACAGAAGGACTAGGTTGGCCATGCTGGCATAAGTGTCCCAGTGCATATTTCCAGCAAGTTTCAAAACATTTTGAGGCTCTTATTTTGCAAATTTCATTTCCTAGGTGCACCATCTCTGTATTTTCTAGTTTCCTTCTAGATTGCATACATTTAGGTCATTTAGTTTAGCTTGCATTTACTTTACATTTCCTTCCATTTATATTTTATAGTTAGCTTAGTTTCATTTCATTTCAGCATCTAGCCACACTTCTCACACACTACACAACCCTATTTAGCCCATACCATTTGAATGCAATCACCAAAAAGATCCTATCACTTAGGCAAAAGATTTTCATTCCTCAATCAAGTGCTCTTAGGTGAAAAACCCTAGGGGCCTAGTAAGCGGAATCCTCTTTCTGTTTTTATCATATATCTTTTTGGTGGTTCATTTTGGTGAACCCGACCATAGACCACTTGTTAATCTTCTGATTTTGCATTTCATCTTAGGAAAAAGCTTGCATTGCATTAGGATTTTTGCATTGTTTACATCCTAGGGTTTGGAAAAAAGTAAATTAGTAAAAACAATCATGTTACATTGCACTTTGCATTGCATTTTCCATTGAAAAAGTATAAAAATGTTTGCATTTTCTTTCTATGTTTGCATCAGTAAAGCATAAAAAGCATTAAAACTAGTCCAAAATTAATAAAATTGTCAAAATTAACACTACCGGGACTAGTTCACCACACTGGGCGACCTAGTCCTCTTGCACCATTCACTCTATAATTTCTGGAATTTTTAAGGCATTTTATGCATTTTAGCTCTTTGGTTTTGCAATTTTTCTTTTTTTTATAGAATCTTAGTCACAAAAAATTTAGTCTCTTTTGTTTACATAGCCTTTGAATCCACCTTTCCCTTAGTCCACTTTGTATGAGCATTTGGTGTTCTCTTGTTGATACCATAGTGAGATGGTGCTCTATAATCATGGTATCTAATTCCAACATTCTTGTTGTAGATCTTGGGATCTCTTAGGCTTCTACTCCTAGTATCAACAATAGTACAATAGGCTTAGAGACCATCCTTAGCAACTTTCAACACCTAGGAAACACACATGGTGACAAAAAAATTGATGACCTCCCAAATGACAAGCTATTTCACATCCATGTTGATTTAACCAACCTTCAACATGACCTAAGCCTTGAGAACATATCTACCACTGCCATCCCTACCAAAGAGAATATTCACTGCCTATTTAACTACGATGATGGCTTAGGTGTTATGAATCTAGGATAGCGGAAATATACCAAATGCATGCCTCTTCTACACCTAGAGTATCTCACTCACCCACTCCTATTATTTACCAAGGAGGAACTTCCACTCCTCCCCCCAACAAAAACTTGCATCCCCACTTATGCATCTCCTTCTGTGACAACAATCATGCAACAAAATACTATTGTGGTACCTTTCCTCAAAATTCCTACTAGTGTTCCTAGTTCCCTTGTGGAATCACATCCCTTAACATCTTCCACAATGCAGGTCCCATTAGCATCCCATTCACTTCCATTTCCACTACATTCACCCCATCACCATTTTCCCTTCCACCTCATAACACTTATATCGATCCCCTTATCACATAATTTTTTCACATTGTTACATCCATGCAGCGAAAAATTTCCACTATCCATTAAAGCCAACATGGTTGACCCACCCACTATGTTCGTAGTAATCAATTGTCCTTAGACATCCTATGCACCCCACTACCACAGCGAATAGAAATTCCTAGATTTGAGAAGTATAGAGGGAAGGGTGGACCTTCTAATCACGTTAATGCTTATATTGCCTTATATGTAGTGACTTTTCTCTTGATGAAAAGTTGCTAGCGAAACTATTTCCTAGGACCCTCAAAGATGTCACCTTGGATTGGTTCTCTTCCTTACCAAACAATTCCATTAGTTCATTTAATGAATTGGTGGATGCCTTCATCAACCACTTCCAAGTCCACATGACCCCTAAGAAGACCTTGGCTGATCTAATGAGATGTAAGCAAGACACTAATGAGAAGATAATCAGATTTATCTCGTATTGATAAATCCGAGATATCAGATACACATGTACAAAAGATGTTTACCAAAAATTTTCTCACACCCCTCTAGGACAAAATCACCCTCATGAAGTTCCCCTCCTTCATGCACTTGCACCAAGTGCTCTATGATTATCAAAACTCAACTAGTAGTCATGATATGCAATCCACTTCTAGTAGAGTTGAGAAGTACGATGCTTCTGCCCAACCCAACTCTCAGTCGTTCCGTAAACCAAATAAAGGGTTTTTGTAGTTTAACCCTACATCCCAATCCCCACCTACCAATAACCAAGTGGTTGTTGTTCAATTGACCGTGCCCTTCAATTATGGAGATCCTAAGTGAACCTTCACGCCTTTACCTAACACCCTCCATAATACCATGACTCAATTTCTCCAACAACAAATGATATCCTTAGCTCATGTCCATGCACCTGATCCCAATAAGCCATTACCTCCATCCAATCATTCCACCACTTATTATTATTTTCATCAACAGAACAAACATGACACTGAACAATGCAAGTGTCTCAAGCACCTTGTGCAAGACCTAATTGATTCAGGTAGTTTATCCATTGCTGCAATGATAAAGGAAATAAGTTTGTGGCACCCCCCAACAAAAAAATTCAAATATTCACCAATACTATGTCGAAACACAATGTTTCATTTTTCAAAGCGAGCGAAACTTCACAAACTAATGTTATGAATGTTGAATCACAAGATGCACATTCTAATTCTCTTCTGATTGTAACCTGTGTCACACCTATCAATGAAATGGTAGGTGCAATTGACATCATCCATCATAAGGGCCAAACCAAAGCACCTCTTGAGATTACCTTCTCATCTCAAGATATACTAAGAAATCTTCTTGATGGTCCTCTCTACATAGCCGATAGAATTTATGATAAGTCCACCAATGGGATACTCATAGATCCCACCTGTGGCGAGAACATGATCACAAAATAATTTATGGTATTACATGATATTGCTCAAGATGTTTATAATAGACCTACTGCTTGGATTAAAACACATAATGGTTTCGCGTGCCCTACGATTGGATCAATTTCTCTCCCATTACAGATAGGTCCTAAGAAATTGGATATTACCTTCTCTATCATACCACAATCAGACCAATTTCATTTGTGACTAGGACCCATGGCTACGTTCAATGAAGGAAGTCCTCTCTGCTATACAAAAATGTGTGAAGTTTCCCATTGACAATGAAATAGCCACTATCCACCATAGTGGCTTCAATCCTTTATCCTCGAAAGGTAAATTTTATTTGGAAGCCTTTTGGCCTAAGCCCATGGAATCCATCACTCCTACACAAAATTTATTTTTATTGCCTACAAGAAGTTTAAAGCAAAGAAAATCTCTGAATTCTTCCTTCGCAACATGCCTCCTTCTACCTTGAAAATACCTATCATTGATGAATCTATGTTGCAACCCAAATCTGATATGCCTAACCAAACCACTGCTGAAACCTCTTCCACATCATACAACAGGCCTAGGGATCATGACAACAATTCCATTATCCCTCCTTGCATTAAACAAGTGTATAAAGCTAAGGAGATAGTGGATGAGCCACCTTATGGTTCCACCCGTTCCTCCCCCTAAGGACGACAAACAACCTATGGTGGATTGGCCTGCTCCTTCTTAGATGCCCCTTGACAAAAATTAAAAAAGGAATAAAGTAGATAGGGAATGTAGGCATCGTCATCGTGCTCTTGCTCACCAATCACATGATGAAGAAAATATTCAAATTCATAATCCACTTGTCCTAGAAGCAGTGCCTAATGAACCTCCTCCTCCACCCCTGCATCCTAATCCTATACCTCAATCACTGCCACTTTTGCATGCTTCCAGTGACATTATCCTTCAACCTCCCATTTTCATCAATCTAGATGATGGCGATGAGGAGAATGCTAGAAGAGATGAAGAGGTACATAATACTTTCAATTAATTATTCTCCTCTTCTATGGGCATACATAACAATTCTCCTCAAACAAGTATTGATCTTGATGCTAATTCGGTGATCGTTGTTTTCCCTCTCACTAGTTGCCCTCCCGAATTTTATAATGAGCAAGCTTGGGAGGTGGATGACTTGCTTGATGATTGACAATAATTTTCCTAGCTAGTTTCTTTCCTTTTCTTTTGTGCTTTTTTATGTGTGTCATGTATTCTCTGTATTGTTCTGATTGTCTCTCACTTCTTCTATATGTCGTGCATTCATTTTGTTTTTCACTTTTCTTTTTTCCTTCCATTTGGGGATGATGCAAGGAATTGAGACCACATTGTATCCTTCATGTTGACCCAAATGGACTCCTTTTTTCCTTTTATTTTTATTTTTCCCTTCACTTGGGGATGATGCAAGGCATTGAGACCACAATGTCTCCTTCACGTTGACCCAAATGGCCCCTTTTCCTTTTCTTTTTTTCTTTTTTTCCTTCCATTTGGGGATGATGCAAGGCATTAAGACCATAATTTATCCTTCCTATTGACTCAAAACAAAAGGCTCCTTTTTCTTTGTCTTTTCCTTTTTCTTTTGTTTTCCTTTGGGGATGATGCAAAGCATCGAGACACCCTATGTCTCTTCCATGCTAACCAAAAACGACTCTTTCTTTTCATTTTTTTATCTCTCTTTGTTTCCTTCCTCGAGTTCTATGTATTTGGGCAAATGATGATAGTTATGAGATTTCTACACAAAATACTATAGCAATGAACATAATGACCCAAAATCCATAGATCCCTTATATGCTTGTGTTTTTCATTTTGGGAGCAACCCCTTTTATTTTTCTTTCTCTTTTTCCTTTCCTTTTGCATGACATAGCCTCTCTTGAAAACCTATCACTTGGTATAGGGATTTCCATGTAGGCTCTCATTTCCCTTTCTTTATTTTTTCATTTTTCCTTTCTCTAATTTAAAGCAATTGCTCACAAAATAGTGTGTAGTAATTCCTTTAAAGTGGCAGCATACATTGTCATTATTTAGTTTGCATTTGCATTTTTTTTATTTGTCCTTGGTTCCTAGTGCAGCCTTCTCACTTCACATGATGTGTTTTCTCACATAGTGGATGACATTGGATGTAATTTCCATAAGTGTGACTTATCTTAGAATATTGCATTCCTCTTAGTGGCATGATGCAACACACTGCATCCCCTAAGTTGCGATTTTTTTATCCTTTGATTGGTCCTCTTTTGGAGACATTAGATGCAATGTTGACTAAGTCAAAGACCTCATATGAACTAAACAAGACTCCTTGGAAGATCCTTTTTGAATTTATACATATTGCACCTTTGCATCCTTGCATATATAGCCACCTTGCATAACACAACAGGCATGCTTGTGGTACCAACTTGCACTTGTTTATGAGTTCTAAGTATCCAAGGCTTTTATTGTCTCATGAACTGTGAAACCTTGTATTTTTTGGCACCTTATCAAAGTTATCAAGAGGTATAACTTTGGTATGGTTGAGCGAGAATCTCAAATAGCAGCATGAATCTCCCCATAGCCACCTTTGTGTGTGTGTGAGTACATACCAACTGAGTGTATGTATCTCACCCTTTTCAAAATTATCACTTGGAAGACAACCGAAAGTCTCGTTGTCCTAGAGTGAGTACACCTTTCCTTTTAGACAAACAACCTAGATTTGATCCACAACTAGCTGGACAAATGGTTGAAGCTTGATCTAACTATCCCTCTCTCTTCACTCTTTCACATCACTTCTTGTGTGATATTTTTTTGTGCTTATGTTTGGTTTTCCATGGGATCTTGATCCTAGGGGCTTGATAATCCCTCTTGATTGATGTTATCTCATCTTACTAGCATGAATACATTGGATCCCTCTCGATATGCATGACTCGACTACTTTAGTGTGATTTTGAAGCAATTTCATCCTCTCACTAAAGTGGGCGCTAAATGTGCCACCAAAAAGTGTAGACTTTGACACTTTTTCACTCATTTGGGCCTTTTCCCTTGGATTTTGGCCTTGTTTTGCCATGATTTAGTCTTGAACGCTTGCAAATCAACAACAACCTAACAATGTTTTTCAAAGGTGTTGTGAAGTGTTGTAATAGATATTCCCACTTTTCTAAGACCCTTTCAACACAATTCACCTAAATAATCAACTTTTACCCCCTTCCAAGCCTTGTGCCAAAGTGTAGTAAGGTGTTGTACTACATTTTTACACTTTCCTAGGATTGTAATCACTAATTTAACCCTTTCCTTATGCTAATTTGACCCCTTAATGTAACTTTAGGCTTGATTTAAGTGTCTCGAGAGGAAAACTTGATAAACATCCTTTAACATATTTTTATTCTTGACCACCACTTGAATTTGTCCAAGTGGACTAGGTCATCACCTTGGGTGACCTAGTCCCTTTTGGCTTAAAATTCAAAATTAAAACAAAAACCTAATGGGAATTTTCCTTGAAAACCCTAAGGTCGACCTATCATGTGTCATTTTTGAGAAATTAGGGCATATCTTTTGTAAATAAGTGTTTTCACCTTCATTTCCCTCCCCTAAGCTCATTTTCATCTTCACAAGCACTCTTGCACTCAAGCTTCCCAAGTAAGTAATCAAGCACAAGGCATCTCAAGCAACCTCCATAGGAATTGGTTCTTGCATGTTTTAGGTTTCAACAACAAAGGATTTGGTGAGTGTTTTTATTGGCTTTGTCATTCAATCATCTCATTGTTTCTCATTTGGGTTTGATGCACAAAATTAGACTTTGCAGCTTCCAGAAATACCAGGAGGACTACATTGCCATCATTGGCGAACTTGTCCCTATACTAGGCCTAAAAAGGGGTTTTACCATTTCTGGATACCCTTTTTCCCGAAACCTAGTCTGGCAAAGTTTCCCGACAGAAGGACTAGGTTGCCCATTCTGGTGTAAGTGTCCCTATGTAAATTTCTAGCAAATTTCAAAACATTTCGGGGCTCTTCTTCTGCAAATTTCATTTCCCAGGTGCACCATCTCTATATTTTCTAGTTTCCTTCTAGATTTCATATATTTAGGTCATTTAGTTTAGCTTGCATTTACTTTACATTTCCTTTCATTTATATTTCATAGTTAGCTTAGTTTCATTTCATTTTAGCATCTAGCCACACTTCTCACACACCACAAAACCCTATTCAACCCATACCCTTTGAATGTAATCACCAAAAAGAGCCTATCACTAAGGTGAAAGAGTGCCATTCCTCAACCAAGTGCTCCCAGGTGAAAAACCCTAGGGGCCTAGTAAGGGGAATCCTCTTTCCCTTTTTAGAATAAACCTTTTTGGTGGTTAACATAGTAGAAGTGTTTTTTAGAGAAACTAAGCCTTCTTCTATTACAATGCATCTATAACTAAGTAAACAAGAAGATGTTATTTAATTTCCTTTTACACCTTGGAAATTTGAATCAAGGCCCAATGATACATAATAAGTTGAAGAGAGCTCATCTAGCTCTGGATCTTCAAAAGAGGAGGAAGAACCTCCAACTTAGCTTGTTCATAGCTCTACAAGGAATAGACAACCACCTTAAAGGTATTCAATTAATGATTGGAGATGTATTTTGTTTTTCAATACTAACATGGATGAACCCAGATCTATAGAAGAGACCCTAGGTATGAATGATGGGTATGCGCAAGATCATTATGGAAAAAACAGGCCATTAAGTGGCAATAAAATTCAGAAAATAAGAGTCAGGCAACTTGACGTAAAAATTTGAATAAGTTATCTATATTATTTCTAAAATATATAAGAATAGAATCTGTAGAAAATTGAATGTAATTTCTAAAATACTAGGTTTATTGAAAAAAAAAAAATTCTATTTGGTGAAAATTTGAAATTTCAATGCACTAGTACTTAAATTTCAGGGAAAAAATAAGAAGTAGGTGTCTGTCTGACCACTCTAACCACAATAAAATGATAATATTTTTTTATAATATTTTAGATATAAGTAGGGGACTCATGTCCTAATGTGATTCATATATTTTTGTCATTTTTTTCCAAGTAAATAATTAATTATGATTTTTTATTACAACTTTTAAAAAATATAAAATCTCGTATGTCTAACCACCTTAACTTGGTCAAAAGTTCATGAAATACAAATTTTTTTTTTTAATCCTATAGTATGTGAAGCATAGAATGTGACACATATTTTTTATTCAAAAAATGTGATACCGTTTGAAAGCTATAGATTTTTTTCAATCAGCCTATCAATTAGTTCTTTAGTCGTAATTCAAATAGAAAATGAATAGTAATTATTTATTTAATTCAAAGTAAAGCATAATTTATATTGGTGGAAAGCTGAGAATCTCCTTTAAAATTCCTTTTCATTTCATCAATTTTCAGTAAAAAAAATTTGTCAACCACATGGGCCATCATATCACTTAGATATCTTCACTTTTTGGCCCATCATGATCCTACACATACCCCGATGCAAAATCTTGGAAGATTGTTATGGATGAAGAAATGACAAGTTTGAAAAAGAGTGATACATGGGATCTTATAGTACCATTTCCTAAGGCACGAAAAACTTGTTGGTTGTAAATGGTTATTCAAGAAAAATATTGGTTTAGATGGAGGTAATGAGAAGTACAAAGCAAGGTTAGTTGCAAAGGGTTACTCTCAAGTTGAGGGTGTTGATTATGGTGAGATATTTTCTCCTATTGTGGAAATGAAATCCATTAGATTTTCGCTTTCTATCATTGTTGCTTATGATTTAGATGTTGAGTAAATGGATGTGAAAACTGCTTTCCTTCATGGTGATTTGGAGGAGGATATTTATATGATAGATCCATAGCACTACATTATGAAAAGTAAAAGTAAGTTGGTTTGCAAATTGAAGAAATCTTTGTATGGCTTAAAACAGAGTCTTAGGATGTGGTACTCAAAATTTGATACATATGTGAACATTGAGTTTAGGATTTGAGTGTTCTAAATCAAATCATTGTGTTTATTATAAAATTGATGGTGATAATTTCTTGTGTATTGCATTATATGGTGATGACATGTTGTTTATTGGTAGAGGGAAGGGTATGATTTCAGAACTAATATATCAACTTGCTGCTAAATTTGAAATAAACTTGATCTTGGTCCAACTAAATACATTCTTGGGATGGAAATTAAAAGAGATAGAGTGAACATAAATCTATGGCTTGGCCAAAGCAAGTATGTCAATTCAATTTTATAGAGGTTTGATATGTAGGATTGTAGACCATTGTGTGTTCCTCTTTTAGCTGGAACAAAGTTATCTATTTTAGATTGTCCAACATATCCATTAGAGATGAAAGACATGAGTAGAGTGTCTTACCATAGTATAGTTGGAAGTTTGATGTATGTTATGGTTTGTACTAGACCAAGAATTGTTCAAATAGTGGGAGTTCTTTCCAGATATAGTTCTAATCTTGGTAGAGTTCATTGCTATGTAGTTAAAAGAGTCTTTAAATATTTGTGGGGTACCTCAAATTATTTCTTATGTTATCATAGTAATATGATTGCACGAGTGATCCCACAATAATGGGTTACACTTTTTGGCCAGAATTGACATTAGAATCAGTATTTTTCACCAGATCTTCACTTTCTTATACCTATAGAAGCTAAACCATTAAGAATTTGAAGATGAAGTAAACTAGTGATTTGTGAGATTTTTTGTGTAGATTCTAATTATATTTAAAAAAATAAATTAAAAAATAAATTATGAATCCTTTTATGTAATTTTTATTAATTTTTTTTTTACTATAAAACATTTTCAAAAAGTGATGTTTACTTTCAGTTGCATAACTTTTTTTCTAGAAATGATACAATTCTAGTTTTTTAAATACATATTTTTCACACCAGTATCTAAGGCATGGATATTGTTTCATAGTTTTTTGTTGCATACATATTTTTTAATTAATTTTCTAAGTCAGAGTAATTATAATTTGGATATACTATACTTTCAGTTGCATAACTTTTTTGTATGCATTTGAATTAACTCATTTTTTTTTTGTTGGAATAAGGAAATCAATCGCTAGTGGACATGTATTTTTAGAATTTTTTTTCTCTTTTCCTATTTTTTGTATGTGTGAAACAAAAACCTCGATGTTCATTGAAAAACCTACATTCACAAGAAATACAAAATAAATATAATAATTAAACTAAATATATTTAAAATTATACTATTTGGGAAAAGCTTATAATAAGGACTACATACTTACAAAAGATAAATTTTAAATGAATTCATTTGATCCCCCAAAAGGTAAATCAAAAGTGGATTTTTTTAGCATTTTGATAAGTGTAGATGAGAATCCATTATAGGTATGGTTTAAAACTAGCGGGTTTCTATCCAAGGGGGTTTGATTTAAGTGGGTTTGATCAAAACCTCTTCAATTAAAATCCTTTCAGTGGAACATTTTTAAGGCTTAAATCATTATATTTTCTAAAAATATATGATTTCAGCAAAAATCAGGATGTCCAAGAAAGTGTAACCCATTATTGTGGCAGCACCCCTGCACATAAGATTTCCCTTGATATTCATGGTTATGCGGATTTAGACTCGACAGGTGATGTTGTTAGTAGAAAATCCACTAGTGCTTATGTTTTGACTTTATTTTATTATGTAATTAGTTGGATGAATGAGCAACAAGCAATGGTTTCTTTGTTCCCTACTGAAGCAAAGTATATGGTAGATGCTCATTCTTGCAAAGAAGCCATTTGGCTTAAGAGATTGTGTTCAAATATTGGAATAAAAAAAGGTGTAGTGACAATTTATTGTGATAGTTAGAGTGTGATATGTCTAGCCAAGAACCCAACATTTCATGCCAGGACCAAGCACACTTATGTATAGTATCATTTTGTTAGATAGATGGTTGAAGATGGTAGGGTGAAGCTAGTTAAGGTGGATACTTTTATGGAAGTTATTTATTCTTTAACTAAGCTCATGAGAATAGAGAAGTTTAGATGTTGTTCAGAGACCATGGGCCTTTCAACCCCTAGCAATTAAAGAGACGATGGTTACACCCTCATATTTCTCTTGCAAGGTGTTCAACAAGTGGGAGATTTTTTGGGAAAATGTGTCTCAACCTTGCAATTATATATGGTTTATTGTTGATATAATTTATATTGGTATGTGCTAACTGATCATGCAAATACTATAAACTCATAGCAAGACAATTCAATTTTTTTTCCCGCTGACACGTCAAGGTGTTTTTGTTAACACGTAAAATGAAAAATGACTTTGTAAAACCCTTATTCTATAAGGCTTCAAGAATTTTTTTATAAGCGGCTTGGAAGTATGAAGATGAGGGTGTATTCCGAGAGTCTGATAGTGGTCATGTTGTCTCTTGATCTCTTGTGGTGATACTCCTGTGAGAAGCTTGCTCTGTAACTATATTGTAATATTTTGATTTCTCAATAAATATTGGGCAGCTTTTGGAGTGTGGTTTTTTTAATCTTGAAAGGGTTTTCCCCAAGTAAATCAATACGTTGTGGTATGCATAATATTTGTGTTTATTTTTTCTTAAGTATTTCTAACTGTTAAAGATCTATAAAGTTTTGCATTTTTCTCCTCTCAAGATTAGTGTAGGAAGTTGTTTCACTACCTTAACTTCCTTATAGTTCTATATGGTCTTTTGCAATTGGCTTTGATTGGACTATAACCTTGGTTCCATATCTTGTTCTAAAAAATGTGTGACCAATCAATAGATAGATAACCACCTAACATCGTAGTGAAGTCTTTGGAAAGACATATGATGATGTACGGTGGTAGATATATGACACAAATGTCTTGAGGTATGGAGAAATTTGGACATGCATGCAATTTGAGGCTCAAAATCTTAATGACTCCAATGGTATTGATGGATATCCCATCTATTTATACTACTCCTTTGGCAAGAGGCTCATATGATAAACCAAGTTTGTCAACTATATTTTTGGGCATCACAAAACTACTTGCACCTAAATCAATCATTCAATTATGAACAAGGTGTTGGCCAATAAAAAGATATGTAAAATGGAGGTGGTCTTGTATCTTTGGCTTGTTCTTCAATTTTAACTAGTGTAGTTCTAGCGAGTGCAACTTTAGGTTGCTCTATGGAAGACTCACTTGACAAGGTAACATTAGATATGGCCTTTTGCAACAAGTAGTTTTACCTAGAAAGTGATATTGAGTCCCACATCAACATACTGAAATTTTCTTTCTTGATATGATCCAAAATATTAAATGGAATGGTACTAACCTATGGCTGTCATTTTGGAACCACAACTTCTGCTTGTGTTTGTAATGGTGGTAGTTGACTTTTAGACTACTCCTTGCTCACTATAGGTTTTCCTATTGGTAGTATTCACACATTTGGTGTATGTGATGGTCCAGTAGTACTTTGATGACCTGTAGGACCCTAATTTTGACCCTTATCAATTGTTTTCCTATGCCAACAACCCTCTTTTTTTCCCATGTATTGACTGCAATAAAGTGTGATGATTGATTTTATGAATTTCGACCGTTCACCCCACAAAACTCTCCACCTTTCCAATTCATCCAAGTAAGATCTTGATGGATTTGATCAATATTAGATCCTATTGCTCATGATTTTATTGTGTTGTATCTTGTGGGACAATAATTTTATTTCGTACCATGAGGGCTAGATTAATCACTTGATTTGAGCATGTGGCTTGGTTATGATGTTGGTTACATGGAAAACACCACTCATAGTCTCGTTCCATGTTGTTTTGCACTGGTACAAGTTCTCTAGAATTGATAGAAGTGTTTTGATTGTAAGGTTAATAAGGCCTTGTATGAGGGTATGTGTAGGATCATCATGGAAAAATTAGGCCCTTAAGTGGCAATAAAAATTCAAAAAATCAGAGTTAGGCAACTTGATGTAAAAATTTGAATAAGTTATCTATATTATCTCAAAAATATCTAAGAAAAAAATATGTAGAAAATTGAATGTAGTTTCTAAACTACTAGGTTTATTTAAAGAGAAAAAAAATATATTTGGTGAAAATTTGAAATTTCAATGCAGTAGTACTTAAATTTCAAGGAAAAAATAAGAAGTAGGTCTTTGTCTAACCACCCTAACCACAATAAAATGATAATATTTTTTTTATAAGATTTTAGATATAAGTAGAGGAATCATGTCCTGATGTGATGCATATTTTTTTGTAATTTGTTTCCAAGTAAATAATTAATTATTATTTTTTTATTACAACTTTTAAAAAATATAAAAACTCATATGTTTGACCACCTTAACTTGGTAAAAAATTCATGAAATTCATTTTTGTTTTTAAAATCCTATTGTATGTGAAGCATAGAATGTGACACATGTTTTAGGCTCAAAAAATGTGATACCATTTGAAAGCTATAGATGTTTTTCTATCAGCCTATCAATCAGGACTTTAATCGTAAGTCAAATAGAAAATGAATAATAATAATTTATTAAATTCAAAGTAAAGCATAATTTATATTGATGGAAAGTTGAGAATATCCTTTAAAAACCATTTTCATTTCATCAATTTTGGGTAAAAAAAATTCATTAGCCACATGGGCCATCATATCACTTATATATCACCACTTTTTGGCCCATCATGATCTTGCACATACCCATGAATATTCCTTCTTTGATCTTGAGGCCTATTAGGCTGATTAGGCTGATAAGGTCTAAAATTCTAATTTTGTTGCTTCTTTATGTTGATTAATTCATTACCAAAGGTCTGCAATATACCTTTTAACTCTTGAAATTCATGGGATGGAGATGGGATAGCCTTTTCTTGGACAAGGTTTGGATAATTTAGTACTAGTATAGAAAGGACAAAAACTATTGAAGGTAATGAAAATGGTATAGGTGATTGTACCTCAGGAAATATAAGCATTGGAGGCCTTAGGGATATTTTACCAACTTGTATGAGGCTATTTTCTACTCTAATGATGATGTCATATATGTATTAGGAGGTGTATTTCCAGCCATTCACTAAATCATCACAAATATATCACTATTAAGGGCTTTAAGGAAATATACAAATTACATGTTGAGTTGAAGGTCTTACCGTTGTTGGGATTCTATCTAACATTTTCTAGAAAATGGTAGTTAAAATTGGACATATCCTCATGTGTTGCTCTCTTGATGGTAGTTAGTTGCTCCACCAAAGACAAATGATCTCAATTATCCTCAAATTTCTAGTGAAAACCATTTCCTAATTGATCCTATTTTTTGATTGAATTAACTACCAAACTCCTGAACCATTACAAATATTTTCCTTTTAGTGATGTAGCCAAGAGCCTAATTGCTACATTCTCAACTATGATATTGTGAACAAAGCATAATGTAGCCACATCTCTAATGTGCTCAATAGGCATAATCTAATCTTCTCATGAGAAAGAAGTTAAGATTCTAAGGGATACCATAGGAATGTCACCATGCTAAGCAAGATTTAATGGGATTTCCCAATTAAATAGTGCAAAAGAAAACTACCTTTCCATTGGATCTATCAAGACTTGTATATTCGGTATTGGAACTATTGGAATAAACTTGTAGGCCTATAATTTGGAGGTGTAGAATGTGATCTAGCTGGTGGGCTAAGAATCCTTCTCATTGCTCTCCCTTTCCTTCTTGGTGGTGACAACTAAAAATACTCAAAGGAAGTAGAACTTCCTCTTGTTTGTACTCTTCAAATGTGTTGATTGCACTAGATCTGCTTCAAAATTAGAGATTAGAGTCACAAAGTATATGTTTATAACCTCAAAAAGGCCAAAAAGACTACTGCATATACCAGAACAATAATAACATTTTACATTTCTTGATTTGAATGGGTTTTAGTATCCCATTGGGCATGCCAAAAAATGTTGTCATGTGGGACCCTCAACCCTCATTAGTACCCCTCAACCTCTTCAAGTTTCCCTCACTAACAACTTAGGCTTTTGGTATATTGGCACTCAATCTTTGTCAACAAAATTGGAAACTCTACTAGGGAGGGTTTAACTCCCTCTCTTGACACTCTTTTCATCTTGCAATCAACTATGTTAATTGAGCTCTTGACTAGGGGGATAAATTATTGTCACGTGGGACCATCAACCCTTGTTGGTATTCCTTAACCTCTTTGATATCACCCTCATTGTTAGATTATGCTTTTGCTGTAGTGGCACTTGATCTATGTAAATAGTCATAAGAATCCCTAAAAAATAGGATATTCTCTTACATGCATCATAGAACATTAATAGCTTATGCAAATATTCTCTTTACATGTTTGATAAATTATTGTCATGTCTAAAATAATTTCTCCACTTTAAGCTCTTACAATTATCATATAATTCATATGTGGATGTCAAAATCGTGCAGGATAAGGCTTAAACAATTTCACATTGTTAGCATGAAAGTTAGTTAAAAACTAGCAAACTTAGACATCCCTATGAAATATTTAATCATATCTAAATATGCAACTAATGAGTAGAAAAATATGTTAAACAAAAGCATATAAGAAACATGATCAACCCATTATCTCATAGTGGGTTGGTCCCACCATGTTGTGTAGTAAGCAACCCTTTCCCAATCCTTGAACAAGCTGTATGATGTTATGAGTAAGATTAATTCTTAGATGAAGAGAATAACCTTGCTTGAAATCTATAAAGTGAAGGTGAATTTGAGCATAGTAAGTTTACTCAAAGTTGTGTGTTTTTGAATGAGGAGAGGAGTTTCCAATTTATAGATTTCCAAAATGGAATAGAGAATGAAATAGAGCAATGTGGGATCATTCAACATCCAATGGCCAACTGCCACTTGTCAAGATGTGAATGGTTGAGGAATGAGCACATTCTGGTCAATGTGCATGATAAATGCCATTAGGAGGAATTTCAAATTTGAGAAATGGCATGTGAGAGGGAAAAGGAATGAAATAAATGCCACTTGGCTCAATGCACAAGGACATGTAAGAGGAGCGAATGCCTTGTTGGATGTACAAGTCTACTTGGACTTTTTGAATTCAAACAAGGGAATATTCTCTTTTGATGCTACGTGAGGGAAAATGGAGAATTAATAAATCAAAGTATTTGATTTATTGTGCCACTTGCATTCTCTATAGGATTTTCAGGAGAGGGATTAAGTTAATTAATATTTGATTAACTTAAAGAAGAATTAGATGATGTGACAATTTAGACTTAGATTTATGAATTAATTTTAAGTCAAGAATTGAGAGCAAATGATTAATTAAATAAATGATTTGATTTATTTAATCAAGAAGGAACATGTTAGATTAAGTCAAATAAGGTTTAATTTAATAAAAGGACTTTAGAGATTTTAATCAAATAAAATGATTTATTTAATTAAATAGGGATGTAAGGTTAATTAAATTAAATTGATTTAATTTAATCACTGACAGAGGAAGACTTGATTCAATAAATAGTGATTTATTAAATTAAGAGATAGAATGTGATGAAATGCCAAAAATATGATTTAAGAGGAAATGTTGTTAATACATGTGTCCAACTGACATTGTACATTTTCCATGTCTACATTTTGCCCCTCTTTGAAGCAATTTACTTGTTGCATTGATTCAAAGAATAAACTGCTGTGATCAAAGTTCAAAATTTCTTGATTTTTCAGATGCCCCGCTGTTGCTCTAAGGAGAAGAATTACGCTGGTATATTGCCCCCTCAAGAGATCGGATGGAAATGCATGATTTTCCAATCGAGATTGTGATAAAATGCGAGAGGGGTGGTTCTATTGATCAGAGGACAAAATATAATTCTTTGATGTAGACAATTGTGATGATGTATAGACAATCATTGACCATGGGTAGCCTCATGTATATTTTGATGCGACACACCAATTTTAGATAGAAATGTTAGTAAAGATAGAAGAAGAAGAAGAATGGAAGGAGGATCCACACAAGATGATGATTGATGATGTATTGCTTGCCAGGAGTTGGGATTTTCAAAGGGTTAATTACTTTATGTTTGATAACACACATAGGTATGATGCATCAAGGTATAAATGACCAAGACGACGTTGTACCTAGTGCGATGGAATTTTACTCGTCAAACAGATAGGAGTACTCTTGTTCACACTTTGACAAACATAACCTTATTCAGAATGCAGTTCAGATATTCTAGACATCTCGGGCCAAAACATAAAAGGGCAAGCCTTCTTATTTGGTCAACAAGATACCTAACACATCCTTCCTACAAACAAAACAAATTATGCATGACCAATTTATTTTACAAGAATATCCAACAAGCATAGCAGATAAAAAGATAATGATCATTGCCCCATTCCTTTCTCTCTAAACCTATTTTGTTTAGACATCATCGAGAGGTCCTTGGAATGAGTGCAAAATAAGATAAGTCATCAAAAAGACTAATTCAAGTAAACAAACAAGCTAATGTTCTTCATACCTCTAGCCAAGACTAACTACTAGTGAGGGGTACCTGATGCTTATGTCCATCGCAGGAAAGCTTCATTCTAGGACATGTAGTGATCAGAGTTTTGGTGGGACTGATTGGGTGATAAGCTATTGATATTCTGAGTTGACCAACTTGCTTGCTTATTGACTTAGACTTCAAGACTATTGACGATTAGGCGTTCACTTTGGAACCTACTAAACTTGCTTTTGACTGACTCACCAAAGGGTGACAATGGCGATTGACTTTATTATGAGTGAGATGATCACGGGTGAAAGCGAGATGAAATGTATGCACCTTTTTGGGTTTTCCAGATATTTTGAGGCTATTTTTTTTCACTTTTTACGATGAAAGGACTAACTTAAAGACCTATCCTAAGGGTCTCGGGATCTGATCCATAGATTAGCCTTGCCTACGTTATACACGCAAAGACCACGTAGTTTGACTGACGATAGACTCGATGATGATAAGATGGACAAATGGATTGCCAATGCGACAGACGTGTAAGGACTGACCCAAATGTAAAAAAATAGATGGGCAAACGGATTGCCAATGTGACGGATGCCTAAGGATTGACCCTAACTATCTTGGGGGATGATCAAAGATCAATCTTGCCTACATTCAAGCTCAGAGACGATGTAGTTCCGACAAGGTGGAAGACTGACAAGACTCAATGATGAAATTTTGAAGATTTTTTGATATTTAGACATGTTTTTGAATTTTGGATGATTTGGATGTTTTTGGATTACTAATTTTTCTAATGTTTTTGAATTTTCGCATGATTTTGACAATTTGGATATGATATGTGATGATATTAGTACTCTGTTTTGAGATTTTGTTGAAAACCAAGCTTAATGTTGATCAATCGGATTGATGAATTTATAGTTTAAATAAGTGTGTTAAGTCAAACAAAAGTGATAATGCACTTGTAAACTCTAGGAATTTTTGTTATCCTAGAATAAACTCGTACAAAAAGGATAATTTGGCTAGGTGTGTTAAGCCAAATGAGGTGATTATGGATTTGATAATTTGGCTAAGTGTGTTAAGCCAAACAAGATGATAATGAACTTGTAAACCCTAAGGAAGATGTGTTATCCTAGAGTAAACTTGTGCATAAGATGATAGTTTGGCTAAGTGTGTTAAGTCAAACAAGGTGATGATTGATTGGATTCAATTGATCAAGATTGATGAAGCTTGATTTGGAACAAAATTGTTTTGATGATTTGATGTGACACTGACATGCGCATTAGATGTGACTGATATGAATTGCTTGGATTGATGTTCAATGAAAGATAAAGCTTGATGAGGAACGTCTTCCTGTCAAAATATGCCATGGGCTAGTGATTTGGATTTTTTGGCTCGCAAATGCTTTGACCAATTTGATTTCATATTTGCCAATGTTTGGATCGCCACATAAGGTTGAGGGTATAGATCAAGATTCATTCTCAAAGCAAGATGCAAATATCTACCCCCATTGTCTAGCAATGTTTGAACAACCATGAGTGGATTCTTGGATGAATGGATATGAATTATCTTGCGATAAGAAAAGGTGTTTGTACAAAGGATTCTCATTTGGATAATGCTTAAAGGCTCAGATAGCGTTGGGTAGGATAGGATCAATGGAAATGACCCATGTCAAGATGTTTACCACAAGAAAGTGTAAAGTGTGAACCAAACCTTCCTCAAGATCTAGATAAGGTAGATAAATGGCAATGTGTTGGATAAACGGTTCATGGATGAATGAGTGATATGGCTCAAATGATGGCTTTATTGTGGATGTGATAAGACGCTTTCTCCTGAACTGGCACATGTAGATGCTCGATTCTACACATGATGCATGTTTTCCATGTTTTCATCATGGTACTTGTCAAAAGCGCCACCGAAATGGTTTTCACTAGAGAACGATTTTTTTTTCTTTACTGTTTTCAATCCTTTTTTGGATTTTTTGTATTTTGTATTTTTTTGGATTTTTATATTTTTATATTTTTTTTGTATTTTCTGAGAGATTTTAAGCTGATGTTGCACCACCTGGTGGTGTTGATGTAGATGCTTCTTTCATAATGCGCCATTGGTATCTTGCTTGAAGAAGTTGTTTTGCCAAGATACGTGCACTTGAATGCAACTTTTGATATCACTGATCTGCTTTGTTGGTACTGGAGTTAACTTCATCTTTGCGCACACATCGTGATAGAGTGCCTTCTGAATCCTTATGATGAAGGGTCGTTTCCAACACATGGTCAATGTGAGAATTGGATATCATGCGTGGAAGCGTGGATGGATTGGTCGATAGTTTGGAACCTTTGACTCTCCAAACTTGGAAAGATGAGCAATGATGGGTGGATATGGAAGTGTGCATGGATTTAGGACCAACTTCTTGATACACTTTCTATGTCGCTTGAGAAGCATGTTTTCTCTTTTGTGGACATCTTTGATGGATACTTTTCCCTTTTTTATTTTTCCCCATAGTTTCTTTGACTAATGGAGTTTTATAGGGATAATCTTTCTTTGTATTCTTTGGTATCCATATATATTTGACTTGTCCTTTGTGCTTCGCTACTTCTTTTTCTTTGATGACATTCTTCATGCTTTGATTCAAATCTTTATTTTGTTGTTGGTCCCAATTCGTGGATGGGGTGAGAGGTGGATGAAGATTCATGACATGGTGGGTTGTAGTATTGGCATTGGTTTCATCATAAGGATTCTTCGTGCTCCCTATGTTGACGTTTGCTTGAGATGAAGTTGCCCCCAATTTTGTGGAAATATTACTGATATGTTTATATCCCTTGATTACCGAATAACCAAGTCCTTGATTCTTAGGATTGCCGATAATCTGCACTGGTTCTAGGATACCCTATTCATGTAGGCCTAATCCTCTGCCTTGATTCTTCATCTGTAGAAACATTTTTTTTGCAATAAGATATATTGTATCTTGGAAGTAGGGTGTTGATCCCTCTGTGCTCTGTCGTGGACCTTCAAAAGTGTTGACTTCTTTATTGATGAGATAGCTTGCTCTAAGAAATGTGAGTGATCCCACTCTATAAGTGATAGGATCCTCCATATGTGGGATGAATTCTTGATTGATATCCTTAGCTTGATCTTGTGAGATATTAGATTGTAATTCTTCTTCAAGAGGTGTTGGTGATTTACTGTCCACATACAAGTCTTCCTCTTGACTCCTTTCATAGGATGTTTCTGATTCACAACTTTTGTAGAAGCCTTCTTCATGACCTCTTTCTGCTATGTCTCCAGATTTTTCCATATCTTGGTCGTGTGTACAAATGTTAAGAGTAGGAGAATCTTGTTCCTTGCTAATGATGTCAAGAGTATGAGACTCTTGTTTTGAATGAAGATCATCTACATCTCCATCAAAAGAAAGCATCTCGTGGGTAGATGGAGGAATATGTGCTATATGGATGTGATCATTATTTGTGACATCTTGTAGGAGAGTGGCCATCACCTCATTGTAGTATCTTGCATATAAAAATTCTTGATCTTGGTTAATGTCGGAATTGCTTTCAACATGCTTTGGATCAAGTTCTTGACATGGGTCAATTTCAAACGATGGATTTGTTTCAAAGGGTTCTTGGACATCGTCATAAGGCATTGGAAGTAGCTCAATATCCTCTTGATCTTTGAGTGGACTTGGATCAAATGGTGAATTGAGAATTTCTTCAATATCTGTAACCATGAGGTCAAAGGATGTCAATATGTCTTGGGAAGGAACATTGATAGACCTTGGTGATAGATGTTGATCATGCTTTTGAATAAATTCTTGAGATATGTCCTCTAACTCATTAGGTGATGTAGAGAAATTTTCAATATGATCATTGGTGGATGGATCTTGGTTTATGTCAATAGGATAAAATAACATCAACACTCCTTGAAATAGATCTTTGTAGGAGGGGTCTTGATCATGACTAAAAAATGGCTCTTGATGTACGCTGATTTGATCATTGGATGAGGTGGAAACATTGTCAAGATTTTCATCGATGGATAGGTGTCGACCATTGTTTTCAACAATTTTGGTGGGAACTTGTTGCAAGCTTTGTTGAGCGAGTAACGCTTGCATTTTTTGCTAAGCCAACAATGCTTGTTGTTGGTCATTTTTTTGTGCCAACAATGCCTTTTGTTTGGCTTGTTGTTGAGCTTCTTGTTGATGGATTGCTTGCAATAATGCCATGAATTTTGTTTGCTCATGTTGAGCCTGGTGTTGGTTGGGCTGCTTGAGCCACTTGCGCTACTTGTGCGGCTTTTTGGGCTTGGAGTTCCTTTTGGCGGGCAACTTCTTGTGCGACTTGCAACATGATGGAGAACGAATTTGTCATGTTGTATTTTGGCGGTGGTGGGTTGGGGATGGTGTTGATTATTGGGGTGAGTGGAACGGTCTCAGTGATTGCCAAGGTTTGAGTGGTGAATGGTGTGATTGAGATTCTTGGTCCTTGAGACACTTGAGACACGGTAGATATGTTAACCATGGGGGTTGCTTGGATGGTTGCCATTTGTTGTTACGATATTGTTTGAAAAATGAGAGGATTTGGTATGATGTTTTTATTTTTCATGATAGATTGAAGTTCAACATTGTTGTGGTTGGGAATCATATTGCGTTGATTTAGGTAACTTTGATTTTGCATGGTGCTACCTTGACTTGGATCAATACCTAGAGTCATCAACATATTGCTTGGATTTTGAACAACATTGATTTGATTTGCAATCATATCTATCCCAAAATTTACCAAGTATGGATTTGAAATGGTCATGTTTGGTAAAGTTGCACTTGGCATGTATGGATTTGGTGTGATAATGTTGTTTGGAAAACTCATGCGTTGAGCATTTGGCTGATAGATTTGCAAATTTGGAATTGGATTTAAATCTACCATTGGGAAAGGTGTTCCAAAATTTGGATTGGGCATACTCACGTTCATTGTTCTTTTGAGGTTTGGAGGAGATAATGATGCCATGTATAAATGTGAGTTTCGATAATCAATTGGAATTGTGAGACTTGGATAGTCTAGTTGAATTGGATTACTCATGATGGATGGATCAAGTTTATATTCCATGTCGCTCTTTTGTTTTGACCTTGTTGACCTCCAAGGGGTTTAGGACCAATGATGAGATGAAGGATGAAAGAGGTGAATGATATGGATGCTTTGACCTTTTAGAAACTTTGGATCAATGCTAGACTTTAGGACTTGGTTTGATTTGATTTTGGGGATAGTTTGACTAGGTGTGTTAAGCCAAACAAGATGACGGTGAATTTGTAAACCCTAGGAAGTTGTGTTATCCTAGGGAAAACTCACATAAGAGAATGAATTGGCTTAGTTTGTTAAGCCAATGAAAGTGATCATGAACTAGTAGACCTCACAAAGTTGTGTTATCCTAGAGGCAAATTTGTTCAAGAAGATTGATAATTTGACTAGGTGCATTCAGTCAAACAAGGTGATGCTGATTTTCCAAAAGTCTAGCATAAGTGATGTTGCAAAGTTCCAAAAGTTGTTGGTGAGATGGGATTTGATTGATTTTTGAGAGATGGGTGAAGTGATTATTTTGATCCTAGATAACCGTATGAGGACTTACTTACAAGACCAAGGTGATGAAGAACATGCTTTTCCCTAGGAGTAATTCAAACCAAAAGACCAATGTTTGCATGAAAACCCAATGACCCAAAAGAGATCAAGCACATGTGTGGTTCAATTGTCTTTTAATTTTCTTTAGTGTATTCTTTTTACCAAAATCACTTGCTTGCTTAGGTTTCAAACTATATGTCTAGTGTCCCACTTTCTTTCTCATCCCATAAGGTCCATTGTGTGAAAATCGAGGAAAATAGGGCAAAATTTCCTTATGTTTAACCTTGTTGAAAAAAAATGATGGTAGAATTTGTGCACTTAGAAACCTCTAGGAATATGATCCCTAGGGAAAGCAAGAGTCTAAATTCGTCAAGAGTATTTTTTTCTCACAAGGGGTTTGAAATTTGAAGGTCTTGTGAATGTTCATTTTCAAATTTTTATAAGATCAAGCAATGTATTCTTTTCTTCCAAGCACTTTTACACTTCTAGGATGATGAGGCAATATCTTGTTGGGTTCCCACCTGGATAAATCCAACTGTGCATATCTTGTTAGAAATGGCTAAATGCTTGACCACACTGGCTCCCCTCCACGACACTCACTTATTCGGGTTAGCCAAGCATTAGTACCCATGAATCACCCATGGCATACTTTCCATTTCTACAACAAGACCGCATGTATAACGTGGGGCGACTTCAAAGGACATGACCTTTTGCACCAACAAAATAGACAAGGATTTGGCCTCTTTCTAAACAAGGGGTTCTAATGCAGGCATTTCGTTCATGGGGGATTATCCAACGTCGGCGAGAGTCCATTTCTATCCATCTCATCGGAATAATCCTCGTGATTCTTGAACTTTCCTCAAGAATCCACACTTATATACCGGTTGGAAGTCGCTTGGCTTTAGCGTGTTCCCGGTTGGGTCACTCCCTTGGGTGAGTATTTTTTCCTACAAGGCAGGCCCTCTAAGTTAAACAAAAGTGAATAAACTCATCTGTAGTTCGATCAAACTTCATTTAGAAACAAAGGGAGAACACTCGCAAAGTGTTTTGTTCAATTTTAAGTTCCAAATCGAAGTGTGGAGGCAATATTTTTGACAACTTAATATCACAAAAATTCTTTTGATTCTCAAGATCTCTCTGAAGTGCGAGAAAAGCGCATACACATTTTAAATGATGTTAATTTGTGAAAAAGATTGCAAAACATTGAATGCACATGTTTATTTTAAATCCCTCAAAGCAATAATGAATTATTTTTAAGCACCAAAGGAAATGTGAGATTGCTTTGTTCAATTTTTATCCTTCTAACAAAATCTAGTATGTTTGTCTAAGGTTCTTTTTGGCCCCTTGGCAACTTTTGAAAAGGAATTTGATTGTTTATTTTAGAGCCCAAAAGAAATTTTAATGTCCTTAGAGCATGAAAGTAAACAAATTTCTTAGAAAGGGATTATAAGTTCTCCCAAAGTGTTTAAAAACACTTGATACAATGATATGATAAATTCATAAAGACCCCTTGGCCTTCGTTTTTCTTTCTTCACTTCTTTGATCAAGAAATTTCCTCTTTTGGTAGACTTCAACAATTGTTAAAATTTTTCCATTTTTGGCAACCTTGCATACATGACTTTGAGAGTCCTATTTTTTCCCAAAAACTTCATAAAACTAAGGCATGATGAATTTCCAACTAACATCTGAAATTGGAAACATGTGTTTTGAGTTATTAATAAAAACAACTTTCAAAACACTAGGGAAAAACACTAAAATGTCATTTTGAGGGCCAAGATGAAAGTTTCAAGCCCCAAAAATGTGTCAAAATTGCCACCAACCTTTCCTTGATATGTTGGGAATCCACATGCCAACTCGTAAAGAAACCACCTCTCAAATTTCAGCAAAAACCCGCATCCGAGTCAAAAGTTATGACCTTGGGAAGTTTTTGCATTAAAAAAAAAAAGTTAAAAAAAATAAAAAATCTGCAAGTTACAGCCCTTTATAATGTGAAAATTTTATTTACCGCTGTCTAATTCATACATTTGCAACCTTTACCGCCCTACTGCAGTGGCGGCTAGTAGTTACCGCGCTACCGCCAACAGTTTGGTGGGAAACTGCGGTGATGCATTAACGATCAAGACAGGTAGTGAGGCGGGTTTACCACAATACCGTAGGTAATAGGATAGCAAACCACGGTGATGCGGTGGCAGTCGAGAGTCAGGTAGCGGTTAACCGTAATTCTGTAGGTGTGAACATGGAAGTCCGTGGTGACGCGATGGTGGTTACCGCGCTACAACTAGCGGTTAGCTCGGTGACCACGATGGCGGCGAGGAGGCGGTGATGAAAGTGATACCGCGATACCGTGGGTGACAGAAGTACAGGTCGCGGTATAGTGGTGGATATCATGGTACCACACACAGTGAAAGCAAAGACCGTGGTGACCGCAGTAAAGGTTTAGGAGATAACGGAGGAGATGGTGAAGGCGGTCGTTGGTCGAAGGGTAGGCCGTGGTATGGCGGTGGATACTAGGGTACTGCGAGTAGTGAAAGGGTAGGCCGCGGTATGGTGGTAAGAGATAGGAATGAAGGCCGAATAAAATGTCCAACACCGCAATACCGCGGGTGAACGTACTGGGAGGCACGGTAGTGCGGGAGATGGTTGGCCTGGCTGCGTGGAAAAAATGCAAGAAAAAGCACGGGAGAAGGAGGAATCTATAGCAAAAAAACCTACTCAGATTATGATTCGATTTTTTTTCTTTTTATTATGTAATTTGAGCATACATGAACAATTAGGCATATAGAAAGAAAATCACAACTCGTAATCTAATTTTTTTTTTCTTTCTCAGACATTAAAATATGCAGCAACGAAAAACGTAAAGTCTTCTCATGTAATGGTCTGTAAAATATTTATTTATATATTTTTTCTTTCAACCATGAATAATTAGTAGAAATGACTATAAATAAAACAACAAGATATGTCAAACAAATTGAGGCTTCCTACAACAAAAATACAAGTGAAACTATAAAGACAAATTCTTCAATGCCCTCCTTCTAGCACCAATTTGTGGACTTCAAAATCTTGCAGGATATGGCTTAAACAATTTCACGTTGTTATCATGAAAGTTAGTTAAAAACCCTCAAACTTAGACATCCCTATGAAATATTCAATCATATCTAAATATGCAACTAATGAGTAGAAAAATATGTTAAACAAAAGCATATAAGAAACATGATTAACCCTTTATCTCATAGTAGATTGGTGCCACCATGTTGTGTAGTAAGCAGCCCTTTCCCAATCCTTGAACAAACTGTATGATGTTATGAGTAAGATTAATTCTCAAATGAAGAGAATAACCTTGCTTGAAATATGTGAAGTGAAGGTGAATTTGAGCATAGTAAGTTTACTCAAAGTTGTGTGTTGTTGAATGAGGAGAGGAGTCTCCAATTTATAGATTTCCAAAATGGAATAGAGAATGAAATAGAGCAATGTGGGACCATTCAACATCCAGTGGCCAAGTGCCACTTGTCAAGATGTGAATGGTTGAGGAATGAACACATTTTGGTCAATGTGCATGATAAATGCCATTAGGTGGAATTTCAAATTTGAGAAATGACATGTGAGAGGGAAAAGGGAATGAAATAAATGCCACTTGGCTCAATGCACAAGGACATGTAAGAGGAGTGAATGCCTTGTTGGATGTACAAGTCTACTTGGACTTTTTGAATTCAAAAAAGAGAATATTCCCTTTTGATGCTATGTGAGGGAAAATGGAGAATTAATAAATCAAAGTATTTGATTTATTGTGCCACTTGCATTCTCTAGAGGATTTTAAGGAGAGGGATTAAGTTAATTAAAATTTGATTAACTTAAACAAGAATTAGATGATATGACAATTTAGACTTAGATTTATGAATTAATTTTAAATCAAGAATTGAGAAAAAATGATTTATTAAATAAATGATTTGATTTATTTAATCAAGAAGGAACATGTTAGATTAAATCAAATAAGGTTTAATTTAATAAAAGGACTTTAGAGATTTTAATCAAATAAAATGATTTATTTAATTAAATAGGGATGTAAGGTTAATTAAATTAAATTGATTTAATTTAATCACTGATAAAGGAAGACTTGATTCAATAAATAGTGATTTATTAAATTAAGAGATAGAATGTGATGAAATGCAGAGAATATGATTTAAGAGGAAATGTTGTTAATAAGTGTGTCCAACTGACATTGTACATTTTCCATGTCTACATCATCATAACATCCTTAAAAATAGGCTTCCCAAGTTAGACCAGTAAATGGGAATCTTTTGATGACTTATAACTTACTTTTCAAGGCACTGACATGTGGTAAAAGTGCCAACTCAAAATCTCACAACCCTTTTGATGAGAATAATTATTTAATAACATAAATGATAATTATCCATGGGAAAATATAAAAATAAGAATAAATAAATAACTTAAGAATTGTCAAGGTTGAGGCACCTTGATTCCCAACACATACTAGTATTAAAGGGGGGTTTCCTCTCCAATCGTCCATCCATATTCTCATGTATAGATTGATCATGAAGCAAAATTAACTAAAAGATAAATAAAAGATTCTCATGGATTTATAAAAGAGATAAATATAGATTGGTGGGTCTAGGATCTAATGCCCCCACACAAAAAAATAGAATAAGTAATATAGTTATCCCCAATTAAATATTTAGAAATTATAAACTTTTCTTCCCATTAAAAATAAAACTAGAACCACATACTTTCTTATTCCAATTGAAGAGAACACAACTTAGTTTGACATCCATGAGATTAGTAAAAATAATATTATCTAAAAAAATTGATGAAGGAAGGTCTATCTAAATCAATCTCCTAATTATATTATCAAGAGTAAGAATAAAATCAAATAAAAAACTTAGAGAAAGAGGATTTCCTTTACTAGATAATACTTATACATCAAATGGATTTTTAGGTTCTAATAGTTGTAGAAAGGCATAATTAGGTAGTACCAAATCCTAATTATAAAAATTCTTCTCAATAAAAGCATATTCAAGATCCTAAAAATTATATTAAATATACAATTTTATTATTAGGACCATTCAGTAAATCTTTTTCTACCATATACCATTCCTTTCTTTATTATGGGACTTAAATAGAATAAAACCATTTAAGTCAAGCCCTTTTGTATGAACTAGGGATTTCTATTTTTTATTAGCTTTAGCTAGCAAGGGATGAATATTATATGATGTTTTGCTTTGGAAATTTCATAAATGATGTCCATGAGAATAAAAAATACTACATTTAAAGGGAATAACCTGAAGATATAATTGTTGAATCCAATATATACTACAATAGAATGCAAAATAATTGATCTCTAGAATTTGATGAGAAGACAAAAGGTTAACCTAGACTATAATCTTGGCCAAGATCTCCTTAACTAAATTAAACAACATAATCCAAGATTCAAGGTGAAAATTATCTTGATTATGAAAGTACATTCCACCCTCAAAATCCAAAATTTAATTAGCCATTCTTATAAAAACGACAATGAAGAAACCATTTGACACTAAAATAACCTTTAAGTCTCCTTGTTACTGTCAAATATGACACACCCAATTCTTAAGGAAATGCAACATGAATTTCAAAGCCATAATTTATATACCAAAGCATGGTATAACAAATAATAAGCATCAATGAGTTTAACCTTAGGATTAATGACCAAAATAGGATAAACCAAACTCTTTTGCAAAAAAAAACATTAGGTTAAGATGGTTATGAACCATTTAATCAAATGTAGCTTCATGTCTATCCAACATGAGAAATTAAGAGAATTTTCATGTGTAAATTGTGACCATATTAGCTAGAACATCCTTACGAGATCAAGGAAAGGGGCCTTGTATCCTCCTCTAGATCGTGTCATATGTAAAACCCTTAATTCCAAAGACCATAAGAAATTCATTAAAAAATAAAAATAAAAAACTCATAAAAATCAAACCAGTGTTAAACCAAATAGATCACTAAAAATAATTAAACAAATAATTTCATACCAAATCCCCTTCATACATAAGCATGCAATAACAAACCACCTCATCCTCACACATATGTGTAAAAAAGAAAAAACAATATTGCTCACTATCATCTATTAAAATTTTCTAATCCACTCTTAATAGATTTTTTTTAATTATAAAACTAATTATAAAATAAATATGTATTTTAAATATAATTTTAAATTATATAGTAGATTTATTTGGGATAGTGATGAAAATGTGTGAAATTGTAAGACCCCGCATGGTAGGTCCACATACACATTAGACGCTAAGACAAGATCGTTGGCATAAGTATGGATGCCATTAATTGTGCATTAACCTTTACTCGTTTGATCTTAATTTAACCCAAAATAGGGAATATGATGAATTGACACCGACACCAAAATGAAATTGACGTAACAATTCTACATCATTTCTACAGTAGAAAGAGCAGGGAGAATAAAGATAGAAGAGAGGCAGAACTCGAATGAATGTTTTTCCACATTTAAGAATAACTGAAAAAGAGAGAATTTATGCCATATGTGTTCTATTTTGTCATTTCTGCTCTCTTGCTTATCGACATGGTTTGGAATAACAGAGAAGAAACGAGTTGCTTTCAGGTACAAAAGCTGCTAACGTGAATTCCAAAACAAGCATATTCTCCAACAGGCATGAATGATTTGAAACAAAACATGTACTAAAGAAAAAGAAGAGGGTGGGAATTTCGTAAACTGGAAGATGCTTTCAGTTTTTTGGACCAAACTGAAATTGCATCTTCCCCGGCTGTTTAATCTCTTCTGGACTACAGGGTATCCAATTATTTCTAGAAAGGAAAAAACTTATCTAAAACGCTATTACGATGCATTTCTTTATTATAAATTGATACGACAGCGGGAGATTTAATGCATAGAATATAGTGAGAAGGTCGAAAAAAATATAGAGCAGAAGAAAGCAAGGATGAGGGCTGATGTGTTCGTTGCCTGCAGAGATGGCGATCTCATCAGTATTCAGAAATTATATCGGGAGAACCCTCGCCTTCTGCAAGAGGTTGCATTTGAAGAAGACAGTCTTCTACACATCGCTGCAAGGGAAGGACACAGTGAAATTGTTTCATGGGTTCTTACCCAATTGAGTGGATACCGTTATATGACGAGAATTCGCAATGCTGATAAAAATACGGCCTTACATGAGGCTGCTAAGGGCGGGAATGTGCAAGTGGTAAGAACTCTGCTTGGCTACAACAACTCTGCCGCCCGTAAGCGTAATCAGTTTGGAGAGACGGCTCTAATTATAGCATCTGAGAACGGTCATGTGGAAGCAGTGAGGCTTTTGATGGAAGCCACTCCTTGGTTTATGATTTTATGGCCAAGGAATGACCACCAAACATGCCTCCACCTTGCAGCTTACGAAGGGTATCTAGGTAATACTATAACCATTATTTTATTTATTTCAAAAGCATCCATAGCTTATGTATAGCATTTGAACTCGTATTGATACACCGTTTATTTTTATAAGTTTGCTTTCCACAAATCATTGTATATTGTTTCTTTAACTATAGCAGCTTATCTTCTAATTTTGTCATTATAAAATTCACCTGGATAACGTGAAATGTAATGGCTTATAATGTAATGCAGATGTAGTGAAGTTGATATTAGGGAAGCAGAGCTTTTGGAATATAATACATCTTATATCTCTTATTCCTGATGTGTATGGTGCCACTTCCTTACATACTGCAATTCATGGAAGACGTATGGACATTGTAAATGTAATAATGAATACAAAACTAAATTCATGGTGTTGTGGTCATTGGTTCGACAAGAGTTTAATGACAAAGAAGGATGAATATGGAAGATGCCCGATTCATGTGGCAGCATTGAATGGATATTTAGAGATAGTTGAAGGATTTATGCTTGTAATGCCAGATTGTATAGAAATCCGTAGTAGAGATCTTAAAACTGCTCTACATTTTGCTGTGGAGTATAATCAATTTGGTGTTGTACAGAAACTCTTATCTCCTCTTCAACCAACAAGAATTGCAAAATTGGTGAGTTATGATCATGACATTTCTGGCAATACCACATTGCATTTGGCAGCAAAAAATGGAGTAGACCCTCAGGTTATTTTTATCTCTTTTATTAAATTCTATATTAAATATTAAATTAATTGTTGAATTGAATTTATAGTTTTTTCTCTCTTTTATTAAATTTGTGTCTATGATTTTATGTTAACTTTATTATTTTTAAAATTTTAGTTGAATTGGTGTTGTTATAATTTCATTAACACCAACTTAATTGAATCGATTTAATTAAATTAGATTATAATTTTTCTGTCAAGCATTTTGAAAAATCAAATAAACAGCCGGTATGCCTAGTTAATTTACATGGCTGTTTACATAGGAGCTCAACTCTCCATGTAAATAGGGGTTCCTGATTATATAGAGTCCTTATTTGGGGTACTATGTAATTACAAGTTATAGAAGTTTGGGCACCTAATTCTATGTCTTCAGCAAAAAAAAATTTAATTATGTGGTAAATTGGTTTTTGTTCTAATTTTTCCCTCTTTTTTAAGCTCAATAATGATGTGATAATTTTATTTTATTAATGGTGCAGCTTGTGGAATATTTGCTATCATTTTCTGGTATAAAAGTGAATGCCGTAAACAATGAAGGCCAGAGTGCACTTGACATAGCGGCTGGTGCTGATCAATCTGATAATAATTGCCATTTGAGTAGGATTGCAATGATTCTGCAAGATGGGGGTGCAACTCGTAGTTTCATACGACATTCCAAAGCTCCTAGTCAATCAGAACAGAGTAAAAACCAGATTCGTGCCAACGAGGATAATACGACATTCCAAAGCTCCTAGTCAATCAGAACAGAGTAAAAACCAGATTCGTGCCAACGAGGATAAAGTAATGGTAGAGGATAAAGTAATGGTAGTGGACACGCTGGTGGCATCATTAGTTGCCACAGTGACATTTGCAGCAGCGTTTCAGGTGCCAGGAGGAAATGATAAAGATACATCACGACGAAATGATAAAGATAAATCTCAAGACATGGTACTAGAAACCCTCTTTCAAGTGTTTTTATTCTCAGATTGTCTTGCCTTCTTTGCCTCCATCACAGTGGTCATGGCATGGATATTTAGGGAACGACTACAAGAAAAGCTTTCTATGGATCGCTCTCCATTGGCCAAATTGTCCCTGCTATGTTTAGAACTCTCAGTAATGTCAACAGCTCTTGCATTTGTAAGTGCAGTCATCCTCGCCACAATACCCCGCAATCTTAAAAAGGATAACAAGAATTTCATGGAATATAAGTTAATCTTTGGAGGTGAAATCTTGACAGCATCACTTGTACCTACAATTGCTGTTCTCCTTCTAGCCCTCGTCTGGACTTTCGAGTACTATTTTAGGGCCACAAATCATTCCCGACAAAAACTTGAGACCCAATTTCAACAGGTTGTAATCTACATAGTTCCCCCTTGTCTCCTCATATTCGCAGTAATCTTCACCTACGGGTTCAAAGAATTGATGTGACACCTTCCTTATAAATTTGTATTGCTGGAGAGTTGACCTGCACGAGAAATTTTAGTTCTCCTCCTTCTCTACCCCGTACGTCCACCATATCTCTTCCTTTTATTATAAGGTGTATTTTTAGCAGCTCGTCTATCTTCTGTGTACGGCCTCTGGTTGCTGTTCATCTGGGTGGCTTTATTATAAGGTGTTCGTATTTTGTTTAGTTGAAGCTGGTGGTTCCTGTCCATCCTTTCACTATCGAGATTTTAAGTTTTGATTTATTCAGATGGTTAATCTGAAATTACACATATTTTTCAAATGGATTTGATTAAACAAGTATAATTTAAGATGAGCTATCAAAACAAGTTAAATCTTAAAGTATGTTGTTTCAGCCATGCGGAAAGATCCAGCTTTATTTACTTCATGGTTTGTTTCTTTGTAATGGCCTCTCTTCACATATGAATACAGATTTTTAAAGTTATAAAAACAAAGTAAAGAGACTAGAAATGATTCTACCACCCTTATCACTATCATGTTCTCTCACAATATGTCATGCTTTTTTTCTTTATAGAATCATTTTTATAGTTTATTTTGTTTTCTGAATTTTCTTAAATGTTAAATGGTTTAAAACAAATTTAATTAATATTAGAGATATTCTACAATGGTAGAAAGGGGGGGAATGTAGTAACATGAGTATGTTGACAAAAACTTTTTATTTTTAATCTTAAACTTGATAGTCATTTACATGTTAAAATATACATGTAAACAATTAGATACAAATAAATATTTTTTAAATAAATCAAATAATGTAGATACAATATTTTTTTTGTATTCATATATATAATAAATATTTCAAATAAATAAATAGTTTCAAATAGATATGTCTTTGCATTTCTAGGATCTATACTAGTTTTATAAATAAGAAATAATTATATTATACCAATCCTTCTATATTAACTATTAATCTTTCATCATTATATTTAATAGTCACGTTTTTGAAAACCATGAGCTTTATAAAATATGCTATAAATTGTATTTGTATGTATAATTTTTAAAAATCTTATTTATAATTATTAATTGTACAAGTATTTAAAAAATTTACTTAAAAGAATGTCTATAAATATAATTAATTTTTTAAATTGATTTGTTAAAAAATAAAATATTATTAAAAAATAATTATAAAGTAAATATTTTAAAATATAATTTTAAAGGATATATATGTGAGAATACTCGAAAGTCTAATATTCTAACATCCATTGTAGTAGGACTATATACACACTAGATATTACATGGGAAAATAAATAAAAAGAACTAAATAATAAAGGGATGAAAGGGACAAGGTTGCTTGCATAGATATGAGTGTCATTTGAAAGGAATGGAGTCTAGTTATTATAGTTATCCTAGATTGGAAAAGGCACAAAGGTATGTAAATTCATAAAAGTATATGGGATAGATGAATCTTGTCATATAAAGTAGAGAGAGTAGTAGGCCCATCATTTTTGTTGTCTTCATTGCTTTCTTGGTGTGGTTGATGTATACTTTAAGAGGGGTTTCAATTTTTTAATTAGGATCTACTTATATTCATTGAAAGGATAAATATGGGTGTGGAGTTCAATCAAAGTACCCTTAATGCTCTCATCCTTGTTTATAATCATGGCGATTTTTGGAATGATAAGAAATGAATTTGAGAACTAGGAAGGGTGTGAATCTTGAATATGTTCAAAACAGCTAGAAGAGTGAGAGAGGAAAAAAAGAGAGCTTCCCAATTATATAATACCATGGCAATGATTAAAATTATAAATTTTCACCTTTTTATTTTGTTAAATCGCCCTTAAACTATTAGAAGAGTGTAGGAATTAGTTAATTTTTTGGTGATGCACATTAGGATATTTTAACAACTAAAATAATAAAACATAAATTTATCTATCTTCACACATCATGTGCTAAATAAATAATTAAAATAAGGAAGCCAATTCTATGAACATGAATTGCATGATGAAAGGACTCAATAAAAGGTGGCCTCAAGGATGGATTAGTGGCAAGATATGTTCAATTTTTTCTTGAGAATTCCTTAGAAAAATGTAACCAAATACAAACGAATATCTTGGCTACCTACCTTGCAATTCAAGGTTGGAAGGAATTATGAATGTTCCTCAAGAGTAAATTATAAACTAGTTTCTATTATATATAGTTAAAAAAAATTCCTAGTACCACAACCCTCTCTAAACTTATATATAGCATTCAATAAAGGAAAATTATACATAAAACCTATCATGAGTGATTTAAATTATGATTAATTCTCCTTGTAGCTTCATATTGCCCCATCTAATGGAGAAAGTGGGGCTCTACTAACTCACTCAAATATTTTAAGACTTATTTTTGTTGATCATAAATAAAATTTATGTACATAGTTGTACATGCTCATTTATGGCAATAAAATTCATAAAATAAAGTTAATGTTATTCTTAATACCACAAGAATCCATACACTTGACTTTATACTATTATTAACATTAGTAATCAGATTTTTATATGGATAATAAATACCATGAATGATTATATGGATTTGAATTGGGTTATTATTGTTTAGTGTAATATGTTTTTTTTTAAGAAAAAGGCATAATGCCTATATATTATTTATTATATTGAAATAAAATATTTACAATAGATGTATTGTGATCATCCATGGTGGATTTCATACTTCTTATACTATAAATCCTTACTTGCTTATTTGTTACAAAACCAAGCTTGATATGATTCATACTGCCTATACTATATATCCTCTCTTGCCTATCTGTTACAAAATCAGGCTTGATATGCATCATATTATTTTTACTACATATCATGCTAATCCTATTTTATACAAAATTAGGCCAATCAAAAGTAGGTCTAAAAGCCCACTTGAACATTCAGATGACATTTGCAATTTTTATTTGAAATTTTTTTTATCTATTCTTGTAATTTCAAAAACAACCTATCTCAATTTCTTACTTTGTTTTCATTAAATCTGGAATTGTATTTTCATCTTGTCCTTCTAGCAAGCTACATTCAATAATGGGAAGTGACAACCATGGGTTATTAGCAGACCCACCCTGTGGCTAAGCATAGACACACATATTTTCTTTAGAGCTCCCACCAATATATTTTGGAGGCAATTCATTCAAGTTGAAACCATCATAATTTCTTTCACCTTGGGGATGATTATTGATAGCCTCAGATTGTTCAATTTCTTGTGCACAAAATTGCATATTTTTCCTGACCCACTACTGATGATTGTTTGACCTATTATTTACAATTTGTGACTCCAATTTCTGACGATTTAAAACTTCATTCTGTCGAGCATGATGATCCCCCAACTATTGTGGATGACTTACTACCTCTAGAAGTGACTGTGGTTACAAATTTCTGAGACTTGGAGGATCGTGGTCATGCATAAGCAAAGCCATAATTGGCTGAAATTTTTCCTTTTCTTTCTTAGAAAAGCCCGTCTTGAACTCCCTTGAATAACTTTTGAGTATCACTAACATGAAACTTGAGTTTTGCAATGACAAATATTTGATAACTACAACCAAAATATTTTGATAGGCTCAACGATGAAGCAAAAAATGCCTAGGAAATAGGCCTCCAACATAACCGTGGCCTTTCCACAAATAATAACAATGACATGGTTTGGAAAAGAATTCACTTTGCACAAATTCTTCATTGACTACCTTTTTGATAACAACCTCCACTAAAGCAACATCTTGAAGCAAGTCCATAATGTTAGAGATGAAAATTGACACAAATTGTGATGGATATATCACCCTTTTAGCTTGTGGTTGTATTATTTTAGCTCCCAAAACCCTTTTTATATGCTTCTTGAATGTTTCAAAGTGACCTTTAAAAACCAGGTGTAGCTTCGCTTCTCTCGATTCTTCAAAAATTGGTAATTCCCAGGCATTAACTGACATGAAGATTCTCTGATTTCTCAAGTAGAACTCCATTGTAATCCTCCTACACTATGCACAGAGACTAGTTGGGATGAGAAGATCCCCAATGCTTGATAAATCTTGTTCAAACATATGATAAACAACAAAGATATTTCCGTGCACAAGATATTTATGCAAAAGATAATTATGTGATGAAGTGGAACTTAAAATAAAGCTTAAACATGATTTTTGGAAAGCTAGAGTTTCCATACAATCACATGACTGCATCATACAGATTGATTTAACCTCATCTATCTCAGAAAATTTAGTAGAGCTATATTTATTTATAAAGGTTAACACCAATTTGAGAATTAATTATGTCATTGCTGCATAAAAGAGAAAATATTTGAAGTTATGTCGCCACCAATTGGCTTCACATAGACTTTTTTACTTCTTGCACATACCAAAGAATTATTTCAAAATATGTCATGAAATCAAGCTTTGCACCAATATCTTGCACAAATCACACACAAATTAGAATACCAAGGTGTAGTATACAATGATCCTTGGATGAACTTGTGTTTTAGCTTTGAAATTATGTGTAGATATTGAACTACCTAAATTGAAATCTAGCAAATTATAGTAAGGTTTTGTTAACAACAATATAGAGAGTTGAAACAACAAAAGATAGGTGCTGAAATTCATGGAGGTATGTGTTATTGACGAGGATATTTGTAATAAGGAACATGACTTTAGGGCTCAATGCTTTAAAATTACCAAGCAGGCGGAGGTCTTTTGAAAAAAATTCTTAAATTCAATGGCTTATTAAAGGTGATAAAAACACAAAGTTTTTCCATCAATATAACATGAAATGCAAGAGTAGGAATAAAATATGATATTTAGTTAAAGAAGATGATACTACTCTAAATACTGAGGATGAAATTGTTGAAGAGGATATCTCTTTCTTTTCTAATTTTTAAAAGACTTTTGATTCTACCCTGAAGAGTTTGAGATCCTCCTCCAAGTGATCCCCAAAGTGATCTCAGATCAAGATCTTAAAGAGTTGATTTTTTTTTTTCTATCCATGAAGTTAGGTTTGTTGTTTTCTCCTTTAGCACTTTTAAAGCCTTGGGGTCAAATGGGTTTCCTCCTACCTTCTTTCAATTTTTTTGGGATATTATTTTCAATGACCTCATAAATGCTACTCATGTCTTCTTTTGTTCGAGTAGACTCCTAAACCAACATAATTTCACTTTTATTGCTCTTATCCAAAGAAGAAAGATGTTTCCTCCATGCAATATTTGAAGCCTAAAGTCTTTGTAACATGACTTATAAGATATTTTCTAAGATTATAGCAAACAAATTGAAATTTGTTCTGAACAAAATGTTTGTTGAGAATCAAAAAGGGTTTGTTAAGGGGAGACATATTTTGGATGTTGCAATCTCAACCCATGATTTTTTTCATTCTATGGATCTTAATAAGAAATCAGGGATGGCTTTGAAGTTAGTTTAAAAGCTTATGAAAGAGTGTCTTGGTCTTTTCTAATTGTTATTCTCAAACAATGTTAGTTTAAAAGAACATTCCTTAAGCTTATTACCTCTTGTATTACTACCACTAAGTGTTTTATCTCAGTGAATGGTGTTCCCAAGGGTTTTTTTCTTGTGATTGAGGTTTAAGACAAGGTGATCCCCTTTCTCCCTACCTATTCATAATTGTGGCTAAAGCTATAGGGAGAAATATTAAAAACCTCTTGGATCAAAATTTGTTGAAAGGGTTTAAGGTTGCTTCATTTTTTCATCTTCCTTCTCACTAATAGTTTGTTGATGACACTATCCTTTTTTGAGAAGCCTTGGTTATTGAAGTAGGACATTAGAAATCCATTTTGAATGACTATCATAAGGATTATGGCCAACATATTAATTATAATAAAATTAAAATATGCTTCTTCAAGTTAGAGCATATTGTAAAAGATAGAGTTATGCATATTTTGGGTTGCCAAGATTATGTTCTTCTAGCTACCTACCCGGGCCTTCCTTTAATTTCTAAGAAACCTAGTAGAAAATGTACTATAATTACATTATAGATAGATTCCAAAAAAATTGGTAGGATGGAAGGGTAAAATTCTTAGCCAAGATGGGAAATTATAACTAGTCAAAGATTCTTTACAAAATATTGTAGTTTACTACCTCTCTCTTTTTACTATCCCTTCCTTTATTGTTAAAAATATAGAATATATTGAAAGGAGATTCTTGTGGTTAGGGACTTAGGAGCGTAACACAATGGCTTTAGTTGGTTGGGATAAAATGTGTGCTCCTAAATGGGATAGAGGCCTTGGCATAAGGAGACTAAAGATTTTTAACAAATATTTGATTGCTAAAATGGGCTAGTGTCTTCTTGAAGGTGCTAAACATTGGGTTAAAATTTTAAGGGCCAAATACAAGTAAGAAATAGGAAGTAGGGAAACTTTCTAAATGCTTTGGATTTGTCTTATGGTTTTGTGTTTTTGAACAACCTCCCTAAAATAAGAAGTGTGCTAAAACCGGGGGTTAGAAAAAGAATAGGAAATTATAAATATATTGATTTTTGGAATGATGTTTGGTTCAATGGTCCCCCTCTTTCTTCCATTAATCACCTACTCCAATTAAAGCAATGTCTTATCATAATAAATGGTAAGCAGGTTGTTGGTTATCTAAATTGGGATGGTATGGAGCCTAAATGGAATAATTTCATAAATTAGTTAGTTGGAGTAAATCTAAGAGGGGGAAGACAAAAAATTGGGATGTTGCTTTGTAAATATTACATCAAATTATAGGTGATGATTCCTCTTTCTCAAAGGATAGAAATGATAAATGGATATCAGTCTTGCATCCTTTTGGATGATTGTCGGTAATCTCTACTTATGAAGTTATAGAGAAGTGTTTGATTACTCAAAGAAAATTTCATTGGAATTATGTTTGGAAAAAGAAGTTGATCTCTAAAGTGAATTATTTTTAGTGGGTTGTTCTCCATGGAAACATTCTTACCAGTGATGATCTTAACAAAAGAGGGTTGCAATTTTTGAATCAGTTTTTCCTTTGTAATGAATATCAAGAGTCTATAATGAACATATTTTTTACTATTCCTACTCTAGAGAGGTATGATCATACTTTCTTCCTATCCTCATGACTAATTGGGTCTTTCCTTCCTCAATAAAGTTATTCTTGGATAGCTGGTATGTTTTTCCTTATTCACATAATATAAGTGTGGACCTATGAAGGCAACAACTTTAGGATTCTTTTGTAGTTTATAAAAATGTATACCTTTACATTTTCGCACTTGTTGGGGTCCTCGCTTTTAAATTTGGCTTATTTATGCCTTAATCGGTCCCATTTTGCATCCACAAGCCTAATTTAATGCATTTTTCTAAGGATAATCCTAACGTTTAATAAATATCAAATCAAAATCTATTGTTTTTGGCTATGTGTTCCAAATTTAGAGATCTAGGACACATACGCTCATCTAGGCATATGGGTCCTCCCTAGGTCTTGAGCCCTAATTTTAAATGTCACATAAAACATAACATTTCTTAAAATTTGTGTCCCAGGTTTAAGGCTCTGGGACTCATGCACCCAACCTAGCATATGAGTCCCACTTTAACCTAGGACCTATTTTAATTCAAATTCTTCATGGGATGTTATTATCCTTAGTTTAAATTTCTAAATGTCAGCTTGTAGTGTTGTAATTTTCACAAATCAAGCTTAAACAAGTACAAATACAAGGTCATATCATTATGTTTCATCCAAAAATTTCAAGAGAGTGATCCTAAGGCAATTTTATGAGATTAAGAGCACTCAAGAGAAAATAATCAAGCATTTGTAGCTACATTCAATATTCAAGCATCATGTCAAAGTTTTCATGTAGCATGTGTGTTTGTGAGCTAACATTTGTAGGGAAATTTGTTCATCTTAGAAGGAACATTCAAGATCAGTAAGAGTCTTTGGTAACATTCAATTTTTGAGAAAGCCTAAAAAACTTACTATTATGTTATAAAGCGGAATTAGATGTAGTTCATTTCCATATTAACCCTTAAAGGAAATTTTATGCAAATTTAACCAGTCTTAGCAACAAGCATTAACTCGATTCATTGAGCAGAATCAATAAACATGAAAGACATAACAACAAAAATGAACACATAGATTTACGTGGGAAAAATACTTTTGAGTAAAAAGCCCCACACTCCAAAAGTGTAGACCTTTAATATTCTATTATTCAACAACCAAAAATAATAGTCACAATACAATACATGAACTAATCCTTTCATGGGGATTTTTCATCCTATTTTATCTTGGGGAACAATTCGATAACATAACTCCCTTGAATGTAAATCTCTTCTTTCTCATTACATTTCTTTGATCAACGTCTATGGTCAATCCAAATCATTCTATCGATCCCCTCTGTTACATCATGTTCCTGTTACAATGCGCTCAATGCACTATATGGCATTCTCATACACCTCTATAGGTGTTCTTCAGATATCTATTATAATTTTCCTTGATCTTCTTAGATCAGGAACTTCTTGTTCACCCCAAACTTTTCAATGTTTAAGTACAACATTCATTCATCATTTTTCAAACATTCTAGGAAACTAGGCCTTCCAACTCCCAATAGAAAAATAAACTAAATAGTCACAATGTAGTTGTGAAAGCTTTCAACTATGTATCAGATCTTTGAAGAGACTATCTCGAGTCTCTCGCTGAATTCCACTAGTCACCTCAATATGTTTATCACTCGCCAAGCTTTGACCAATCATCACTACCAACATGTTGACCACATCACTATCTTTTTATGCCTTATCGACACTTCATAGAGACTACTTTCAATGTCCCATCTAACTCTCAATATCACGTTGATAGTCTTATACAACATGATTTGACTATGAAAGTGTCACACACATCAACACTATACAACACATGTCAAAACTGTATCTCACACACTTCATGTTAACTAGCTCTGTCTATCAACACATCAAGGAGAATAGATTTCAACTCCCAACAAAGTCATCCACTCCTACTAACAAGCATCCCAAAACTTTACATATGATTACCACCTGTCAACACTCCTTAATGGGAGATTGAAGGGACTATATTTCATGTCCCAATAATACAGTATTGTCACATCGATGAAGGTGTATACCACAAATGTGAATGGAGAAAAAACTTAGCATAACTACCAAAGTAGCACTTCAAATACACTTAGTAGTGCTCCCATTGGGGTTTCAATGAGAATCAATAGTAAATCCCATCAACTTCTTACTATCAAATTGATGTAATTTGACCCAAATGCTAGTACATTTGAGGCATTCTTTCTCAACAACATTTGTGATGTAGGTTTCATGATTCAAGCAAGTATTCAAGATAAAGTTTCAAGCATTCAATCAAGGGTGAAAATCCACATCCATTGACATTTCAAACAATTTTTCAATCTTCATTTCAAGGGTTTGGTGAGTTGCAACATTTCATTTTTTCATTCATCATTCCTTTATTCTTTTTATTTCATTTCAAGGTTTAATTACCAAAATGAGGTTTGCCGAAGGAAAACCCCCATACCCTAATAATTTTTTGTTTTTCTCTCAACATGTGTTTGCAAATCTAGGTGAATTGGAATTTGAAGATCCTTTGAAGGAAAAGTTCTCAAAGTTGTCAAGAAGTTTCCATCATCAAGGAAACTCACCTATAGACCAAAATTCAGACTTTCATATCTGTAGATTGGATAGGAAGGAAGCTACAAAATATCACTAAAGGCTAAAAAAGTATCAATCAAACCCTAATAAAAGACTCATACACCAAAGTTGGTGTATTACACCAAAGACTCATACCCCCTTTTTCCATATTTCTATAGATCACGATTAGTCATAAGAAGATTCTGGATTCTGCCCAAAAATCCTATAGCAAGACTCATATGCCCAACCTATTTTATTTCTCTCAGTATAATTTAAAAAGTTGATATTCAAAGTTGTAGACCTTGTTTTAACTCCATCATTCATCTAGGTACTTTTTAATTCAATTCGAGTTCATCAATCTTATTTCATGCTTTCAAATTCCTAGGTCATAAAGTGAATTTGTATAATGCATTCAATTTCTTCTTTTAAAGCATTTCTAAGGGCAAACCTTCATCCAATTATAATAGGAACCCTCTAGACATCCCTCAATCATGTCACTCCGTTGAAGGATCTAGATTTCCTAATCAACTAAAGTGTGAAATTGGTCCAAGTTCCATCTCCCAAAAGGTTGAACCCTGTCCTATTTCCATTTTTTTCATTTTTGTGAACTCAACCTTTGAACCCTTGAATTTTAGATTTGGAGAACATTGTAGTTCTAAATCTAGGCTACGTTAAATTTTGCATTAGATTTGCATTATTTGAACTGCATTTAGGACTTCTAAATATTGCATTAGTGAAAAGTGCATATAGGTTGCATTTTTACATGTTGCATCATTCAATTTTATTGAAAATATGTAATTGTAAATAGTCAATTGAACATACAACCTAATAACATTGAAATCAACTAAGAATTTTTTTATTCTTCCTTAAAAACCCTATAGCAAAGATTTTGTCACGTCTTACACCTCTAGGGTTTTGCACCTAAAAGGAGAAGGACAAAGATCTATGCTTCATTCAAGAACAAAACCTAGAGATCCAAATGCAATAGAGATTGGAATATATCAAGGGATACTGTTCCTAAGTCTAGAAGTTGATAAAGAAGATAAACTATGAATGCCAAAATAAAGAAATATAAAGTGTTTAGAAAAACATAATGATATGTAGGAAGATAGATTAAATGCAATATAAAACAAGGTAGAGAAGTTAAATAGGAAAAGTGCACCTAGAAACTAATGGAGGCTAGAATGAAGACTGCAAATGTCTTTTAAATTCTATAATATCTGATTTTTAAGCCTGGTGGGACACTTGTGCCAAAATCAGTGACTTAGTCCATTTTTGGGAAGATTCTGAAAAATTGCATTGGAGGTTGTTTTAGCCAAATGGGTATCCAAATCTGTAGAGATCTTTGAAAAATATGCATAGTAGGATTAAGTCACAACAATTGGGGGAAGTTTCCACTTTGACTTTTCTTGAAAGTTGCATGGGTAATCCGTAGCCCTCGACCTACACTTCTACTCCTAGTTATTTTCCAAATTTACAATTGCAGAATTTGTCCTATGGGTGTTCTCTAAGCCTCTCTTAGGGTTTTGAAAACCTTGAAGGGCTTTGATAAATTGTTGACCACTTTTTACACCTTGCTCTTTGATAAATATGCAAACAAGACCTGTAAATCAAACAAAGAGAGAAAGAAATGTTGGATGTCAGGGCATGGGGTTTTTCCTTGGTCAAACCTTGCTCTAGAGTTTGTGCAATGATTGTTGAAGAATCTATTGTTTAGTGCTTCATAAATACTCTTGAACTCCCTATCTTGCTTGATAAGGATAATGAATGGATGAATAATGAGTGAAATTTGTGAATTAGGGTTTAGAGGCTTTTATTTATAGACAATTCACCTAAAACACCCGTTAATTTTAAGTTCTTATTTTTCTATCCTTGGCTATTTCCATCCCTAGAATATACCTTGTTGCACCAAGATCCTTCATTTTGAACTTTGTAGACAACTAAGATTTTAGATCACAAATCATAGTCTGACTATTTCCTATGAACAACATATCATCAACAAAAAGGGAAATAATAAGAAAACACTAATTTTCTATTTTGAAATACACACAATGATCTGAGTTTGATCTTACAAATCCCAATGACAAAACAAATTTGTCAAATTTTCGGTACCACATGTTCTAGGTGACTGTTCCAAACCATATAGAGATTTATTTAACTTGCAAACTAATTTTTTTTTACCTTTTTCCACAAAATTCTTAGGATGGGACATATAGATTTCTTCTTCAAGATCTCCATGAAGAAATGTTGTCTTCACATCCATCTAATCAATCTCCATGTCATAAGTTGCTGCAAGTGACAAAATAAATATAATATATGTCAGCTTAGCTACATGAGAAAAAAATTCTACATAATCAATTCCCTCTACCTGGGAATATCCCTCTACAACCAACCTTACTTTATATTTTTCAACACTGCCATCTAGACCGATTTTCTTTTCAAATACCCATTTATAGCCAACAGATTTCTTGCCTTCAGGAAAGGGCACCAAACTCCAAGTTTCATTCTTCTCTAATGATGCCATTACTTCCTTCATGGCTTCGAACCAAGAGTTTGAGTCTGGCATTCCAATTGCCTATTTTATAGTCCTAGGCTCATCAGTGTTAGTAATTAAAGCATAGGCACACGTAGAATCTAACATAGAGAATCCATAACTATAAAGTTGCTTCTTCTCACATGTAGACCTACTCATAGGCTAAGGCTGAGGTTGTGGTTCTTCTTCTTGTTCAGAACTCTCAGAGCTTCTCGAACACTCCTCAGATTCATGTATACTCTGAATTCGTAGTTCCTCTTTATTTGGAGTTAGAGGAATTTCAACTACTTTGTTCATTTCCTCTTGTTTTTTTAATCTCTAACCACAGATCCAATGTACAAGGTTTCAGCTCATGAAAGATTACACTTTTGTTGTACAATACCTTCTCAATAACAAGATTCCAAATCTTGTATCCTTTCACACCAATGTTGTACCCAATGAAGATACATTTTACAACTTTTTTTTCCAATTTAGATCTCTTGTCATTTGACACATGAGAATTGTTGGATTTTATGGTTGTGTTGCTAATATGTGGTTTTCATTGATGTCAACACTATTAAAATTAATTTCTGCAAGATTGTATATGTCGAGGATTTTGAGAAAATTGTAATAGAATATGTTGAAGGTTGTTTGAGAAGCAATGAAGATTAGTATGATGGAAAGTTCATTTTTTTGATGGTGAGAATTTGTGGATTAAAGGGTTTTTTGAAAAGCCTATCTAGTTTATCCACCAAAATTTTTAGAGGTACACATGAAGATTTGAGCAAGTTATGATTTTTTGTGTTTCAAGAGTTATTTTGTTACTGTAGCTGGTGTTCCTGGAAGAAGATAATGTGATTTTCGTAATTTGAGTTGTTGTGTATGCTCTTGTGATGCTTTTTAATGTTTCAATATTGTGCTCTATCTATTTTGCACATCCACATTGATCGTTGTGCTTGTGATCGATGATTTTCTCTTGCGTGTTCATGTTTTTCATGCTCATTGCTGACAGGGTGATTGAAGCATGTAGTGGATCTTTAAGGAATAATATTTGAAAGCGTTTTGTGTTAAAATATTTTTTTTTAGGTATCTACTATGTTGTGGCTGACCTTGGTGGATTCACATTAATAATATTTATTGTTTTGGGCCGACAATTTGTATTCATCTTATTATTATGTTGAAGCCAACATGAAGAGATGTAATTCCTTGTTGCAGATATATAAGTGATTGATTCTTCATTTCAATGTGAGTGAGTAAGTTTTTGTTTGTGAATAATGTTCTAAATATTTCAAAGGTAGAGCAAAGTGTGCAGAATTTTTCATGTTCTTAACTTGAACTGTAATAAGGCATTATAAGATGCTACTTTCTTAGTTTAAAATCTTCAAATGGATTTCATCTAAATGTTTATGTAAGATAGTGAGTCTTCATTTGTATTTGAGAAGTGATCTCTAGGCAGTGTGCTTGAATGCATGTGCATTCCCCATTTATACTTCTTATACTTTTAATAAAGTATAAACTTGTGGATTAACCTCCACCGTGGTTTTTCCCCTAACTGGGTTTCCTTGCAAAAATATTGGTGTTATGTGTGTTTTTGATGTGTTCTTGGTTTATGCTTTCATGGTTATTAATCAAATATGAGAATAAGGGTTAATAAGTTTAATAATTTTTAAATTTTGTGACAACTAATTCACCCCCCTCTTAGTTGTTTTCCCTTGTGTTGTTAACAATTGGGCTTGGAAGAATTTTAACAGCTTGAGGTGATTTAGGATGGTGACATATAAGAAGGATAGTCTGAGATTTTATGGAATAAACTATTCTTTTTGGAAAACTTGAATGGAGTGTCATCTAAGATGCATTGCTGAATCTTACTGGAGCATTACAAGTAATAGGTATCTTATTCCTCCAAATGGTCCCACTACTACTATTGAGATTAGGAATGTTGAATACAATATCAAGGCTAAGAAAGCATTTTTGAGTGATTTAATTGATTTTGAGATGAGATTTTTTTTGGATATAATGATTACTTATAAGATCTGGAAAATGTTGGAAACTTTGTATGAAGGTGATGCTAATGTGCAAATTGTGAAATTGTAGAGTCTGAAAGGGAAATATGAAATGTTGAAAATGGGCAATGATGATAATATTACTACTTTCATGCAAAGAGTGAATGAACTTGTGTGTGGTATCAAATGTGCTGGTGGACAGTTGGAAGAATTAGAGATTGTTGCTAAAGTTATTAGATCCTTGCTTCCTACATCCAAAGTCAAAGTTATAGGTATAGTGACATTAAATGTCACAATTTTCTCACCTAGATTTAAAGGGCTTCAGGATTGTGACAAATGTACTGAGAGGGTATGTGCAGGATCATGACGGGCCAAAAAGTGGCAATATCTAAGTGAAATGATGGCCCATGTGGCTGATGACATTTTTTTAATCCAAAATTGATGAAACGAAAAGGGTTCTTAAAGGAGATTCTCAAATTTCCACCAATATAAATTATTCTTTACTTTGAATTTAATAAATAATTATTATTCATTTTCTATTTGAATTACACTAAAGTCCTAATTGATAGGTTGATTGAAAAACATCTATAACTTTCAAACGGTATCACATTTTTTGAATCTGAAAGATGTGTCACATTCTATGCTTCACATATTATAGGATTAAAAAAATTAAAATTGGATTTCATGAAGTTTTGACCAAGTTAAGGTTGTTAGACATACAATTTTTTATATTATTTAAAATTTGTAATAAAAAAATAATAATTAATTATTTACATGGAAAAAAATTACAAAAAAATATGCATCACATCAAGACATGAGTTCCCTACTTATATCTAAAATCTTATAAAAAAATATTATCATTTTCTTGTAGTTAGGGTGGTCAGATAGACACCTACTTCTTTTTTTCCCTGAAATTGAAAGTACTCTACATTGAAATTTCAAATTTTCACCAAATAGCTTAAAAAAAAAAAACCTAGTAGTTTAGAAAATACATTCAATTTTCTACAAATTCTATTCTTACATATTTTTTAAATAAATAGATAACTTTTTCAAATTTTTATGTCAAGTTTCCTAACTCTGATTTTTTGAATTTTATTGCCATTTAAGGGCCTATTTTTTCCATGATGATCCTGCACATGTACCCCAGAGATATGTTGATTGGTAAAATTACTGGTTTTGATCTAAGTGAATTCAGTGATGCCCTTCCTAAGATAGAATCTCCACTTAAAGCTACTACCTCCAAAAGAGATAAGAAGAGATATGATCCAGGTGAAAGTTCTTATAGGAAGGTATGCAAGTTTGAGGAAGAAATGAGATAGATTGAAGAAGAAAGAGAATTGAATGAGCTTGAAGCACTTATTGTCAAAAGAGAAGCTAGAGGAGAAGGTAGGTATAAAGGGAAAATGCCTATTAAATGTTCTTACTGCAATAAGATAGGTCATTTTACATCAAGGTGTCCGAAAAGAGTTCCTAAGTCAAGACCTTACAAGCCTAAATTTAAAAAGAAGTGTTATTATGCTACTGATGAAGGTGCGACAAATGATGAATCTGATAAAGGGAATGTAAGTGAAGATGATTTTGTGTTTATTGCTATCAAGGAAAATAATCTTGTGTCTATTGAATCTACTACTTGTACAATTTTGGAGAAATACCTAGCTGCTCGAGTTTAAGAGAAGGATGAATGGGTAATTGACAGTGGATGTTCTCATCACATGATAGGTGATAAAAAAAAATTTGTAAGCTTGGAAAAATATGATGGTGTTGTAAGATTTGTGATAACAATAGTGGTATAATCCATGGAAGAGGATTTATTTATTTTGATGGAAAGTATAATACTAATGATGTTCTTTATGTTGAAGGTTTGAAGCATAATCTTGTAAGTGTTGGACAGATGGTTGATAAGGGATACAATCTTCAATTCAAGAATGGAAAGTGTAGAATATTGGGAAGTTCTACAAATGTGATTGCTTCAGGTACAAAAAAAAATGATAACATTTTTCACCTAAATGTTGCTACTAAATTTTTTTTGATTGCTCAAATTGATGAAAGTTGGTTGTGGCATAGGAGAATGTGTCATGTAAAATTTGACAATATTATCATGATAAGTTCTACTGAGACAGTGAGAGATATTCCTATGTTGGTAAAGCCTACTAATGCCATATGCAAGGAATGTCAGTTAGGAAAGAAAACTAGAATCTCATTCAGAAGCAAATAGTATTGTTCAAATGGAGTATTAGAGCTTGTGCATAATGACTTGTGTGGTCCTGCTAGAATCAAAAGTCTACAAGGAGAGGTATTTCATGTTGCTTATTGATGATTATTCTATATTTATATGGGTTACTTTCTTAAGGGAGAAATCTAAAGCTCTAGAGAAGTTCAAGATATTTAAGGCTATGGTTGAGAGAGAGATAGGTTTGAACATTAAATGTTTGAGATCGGATAGAGGTGGTGAATTCACTTCCGGTGAGTTTAATTCTTTTTATGAGGTGCATGGGATAAAGAGAGAATTATTTGCACCATAAACCCCTCAGTAAAATGGAGTTGTGGAAAGGAAGAATAGGACAGTTCAAGATGTTGCTAGAACTATGATGCTGCAAGGAATTTTCCTCATATATATTGGAGAGAATTTGTGAGTACTACTATTTATATCCTCAACCAAGTACGAGTTAAAGGTGATACTGGTAAGACCCATTTTGAGCTATGATTTTTTCATAAACCTATTGTTAGATATTTTAAAATCTTTGGGAGAAAATGCTATATCGGAAGAGATCAAGATATTAGAAAGTTTGATGCTAGGAGTGATGAAGGAATATTTCTTGGTTATTATACTAAGAGTAAGGCCTACCGGTGGTACAACAAGAGATTGAGGTACATAGTTGAAAGTGAATATGTTAAAGTTGATGAAGACATTGCTAGACAATCCAAAACTCATGGATATGATTATGATGATCAAAATGACATTACAAACAAATAAAACAAAGCTTAGACTTCAAATCAAGTTTAGATCATTTTGGTGAATCAAGAAGATCAAGAGGAAGGAGAAACTAGTGAAAGTGTAGAAGAAAGATCACAAGAGCCAAAATTTCAAGAACATTCTAAAACTCCAAGTTATCTAAGATTAAATCATTTAGGAAATCATATTATAGGTGATAAGAACAAAGGTGTCTAGACTAGGAGAAGAATTGCAAAAGAATATTGTTTGATTTCAAAGACTGAGCCTAACGGTATCAATGAAGCATATAAATATTAACATTGGATTAAAGCAATGAAAGAAGAACAAAATGTAATTCTAACTAAATGGGTCTTTAGAAACAAAGAAAGATTGGTATGTAAAGGATACTCTTAGTTGGAGGGAATTTACTTTGAAGAAAAATTTTCTCCTGTTGCTATAATTTAAGCTGTGAGACTATTTCTTGTTTATGATGCTTACAAAAACTACAAGTTTTATTAGATGGATGTCAAGTCAACATTTCTAAATGGAAAATTAGAGAAAGAGGTATATGTTGAGAAACCTAATGGATTTCAATTGACTGATCAGGGAGATATGGTTTTTTGGTTAAAGAAAGAATTGTATGGACTCAAGCAAGCCCCTAGAGCTTGGTATCCCAGATTGGAAAAGTATTTGTTGAAGCTTGGATTTAACAAAGGTAATACTGATAGTAATATGTATTACAAGATTGATGATTATAAAGATTTGATTGTAGAAGTCTTTGTTCATGATATTATTCTTGGAGGAAATGATAGTTTGTACATGAAGTTTGCTGATGAGATGTGAAATGAGTTTGAGATGTCAATGATTGGTGAGATGAAATTATTTTTGGGATTGCAAATCACTCGGTTAGACAAAGGGATCTTTATATCTCAGTCCAAGTATGTGAAATAATTGCTAAAGAAGCTTGGTATGGAAGATTCAAAGCTAGTCTATACAACCATGGTGATCGGATGTAAGCTGACAACATATGATGATTCTCCGAAGGAAAATTAGACTAGATACAGATCAATGATTGGTGGATTGCTCTATTTGACTCAAACTAGACTTGATATCAGGGAAGTTGTATGTATTGTTGCAATATTTCAAGCCGATCCTAAGTAATCTTATGTGACTTCTATGAAGAGAATTTTTAGATACTTCAAGGGAATAGTTGATTTTGGTCTATGGTATCTTAAAGATGATGATCTTAATTTGAGTGCCTTTACAAATGTGGATTTGGTAGGAGATGTGAATGATAGAAACAATACTAGTTGTGGAGCTTTTTTCTTGGGAAAGAAGTTGATTTCATGGTTAAGTAAAAAGAAGAATTCCATTTCTTTGTCTACTGCAGAACTAGAATACATTGTTGTTTCTAACAATTGTAGTCAAATAGTGTGGATGAAGCAGATGTGGAAACATATCAAAGTTGTGTATGATGAACCTATTGCTATATTCTATGATAATTTAAGTGCAATTAACATTTCTAAGAATCTAGTGTTGCATTCAAAGACCATGCATATATCTATCATGTTTCACTTTTTAAGATACAAGGTGAGTGAAAAAGAAGTCAGATTGGAGTATGTGCCTACTAAGGAATAGATTGTAGAAATATTTAATAAGCCTTTTCCTAAGGATACTTTTGAGTATCTCAGAGGGAAGTAAGGGGTGATTACCCCTCCTAATCAGAACTAAAATGCAAGTCTTTGCATCACTCTGCACATTTCACAGTCATATCTTGATTTAGATTGATATTATGGTGGTTGTAACTCAGGGAGAGCAGTCAGATGTTTCAAATATGTGGTCCAGAGATTTTTTGTACCTTTTGCATTGATTTCAATGGGGAGAATATCAATGTGAAAAATTGGGAATTATCTAAGGAGAGGAATTCATGAGAAAAGAGTCAGAACCTAAGGGGGAGTTAGTTGCATTGATGGTGTTTTCATATCATGTGTTACCATCAATGCCAAAGGGGGAGATTTTTGGATTTTGTGGTTGTGTTTCTATTATTTGGTTGTCATTTATGTCAACACTATTAGCATTAATGTCTTTGAGACTGTATATGTTGAGGATATTGAGAAAAAATGTAATAAAATATGTTGAAGGTTATCTATGAAGTAGTGAAAATCAGTAAGATAAAAAGTTTAGTATGTTGATGGTGAGATGTTGTAGTTTAAAGGGTTTGTTGAAAATCATATCTAGTTTATCCACCAAAATTATCAGAGGTGCACATGAAGATTTGATAAATTTATGAGTTTTTGTGTTTCAAAAGTTATTTTATTATTGTAGCTAGTGTTCTTGGAAGAAGATAATTTGATTCTAGTAATCAAAGTTGTTGCATATGATCTTGTGAATTTTTTTTATATTATTAGATCATGCTCTATCTATATTTTATCTTGTGTGTTCATGTTTTTCATGTTCATGGCCGACAGGGTGATTCTAGCACGGCGGATCTTCGAGGAATAATCTTCGAAGGTGTTTTGTGTTTGAGGATATTGTTGTAGGTCTCTACTATGTTGTGGCTAATGTTGGTCGATTCAGATTAATAATATTTATTATTTTGGGCTGACATTTTGTATTCATCTTATTATTTTGTTGAAGTCGACATGAAACGATGTAATTCCTTGTCGCGGATATATATAAGAGATTGATTCTTCATTTGAATGTTAGAGAGTAAGTGTGTGTGTGTGTGAATAATATTATAAATCTTTTGAAGATAGAGCAGAGTGTGAAGAAGAGTGAAGAAGTGTTCATGTGCTTAATCGAAATTGTAATCAAGCATTAGGAGATGTTACTTTCTTAGTTCAAAATCTTCAGATGGATTTAATCTAAATGTTTCTATAAGATAGTATGTATTCCTTCGCATTTAAGTAGTGAGCTCTAGGCAGTGTGCTTGAATGCATGTGCATTCTCTATTTATTCTTCTTATACTTTTAACTGAGCATAAACTTGTGGATTAATCTCCATTGTGATTTTCCCCTAACAAGGTTTCCACGCAAAAATCTTTGTGTTATGTGTGTTTCCGATGTGTTGTTGATTTATGCTTTCATGGTTATTAATCAGATATGAGAATAAGGGTTAATAAGTTTAATAAGTTTTGAATTATGAAAAATGATTCACCCCCATCTCAGTTGTCTACCCTTGTGTTGCCAACAATTGGTATCAGAGCAGGTTCCTTGGAAGAAGTTTTAATAGCTTGAGGTGATCTGGAATGGCGACATATAATAAGTATAGTCTAAGATTTGATGGAACAAACTATTCTCTATGGAAAAATCAAATGGAGTGTCATCTGAGATGCATTGATGAATCTTACTAGATAATTACAAGTAATAGGCATGTTATTCATCAAAATGGTCCCACTACTACTACTGAGATTAGGGATGTTAAATACAATATCAGGGCTAAGGAAGCATTGTTGTGTGGTTTGACTGATTATGAGATGATGATTTTTATGGATCTGAAGACTTCTTATCAGATCTGGAAAGAGTTGGAAACTTCATATGAAGGTGATGCTAATGTGCAAATTGCTAAGTTGCAAAGTCTGAAAGGGAAATATGAAATGTTGAAAATGGGTGGTGAAGAGGAATATTACTTCTTTCATGCAAAAGAGTTAATGAACTTGTGTGTGGTATCATATGTGCTGGTGGATAGTTGGAAGAATTAGAGATTGTTGTTAAAGTACTTATATCCTTGAGTCCTTCATACAAATTCAAAGCTACAACTATTGATGAGCTTAGGACTATCATAAATGTAACCAGAGATATCCTAATTGGTAAACTTATTGCTTTTGAGTTAAGTGAAGTCAGTTATGCCCTTCCTAAGATAGAATCTGCATTTAAAGCTAGTACCTCTGGAAGATATAAGCAAAGATATGATCTGGGTGAAGGTTCTTGTAGAGAGGTATCCAAGTATGAGGAAGAAATGAGACAGATTGAAGAAGAAGAAAAATAATTGAATGAGCTTGAAGCACTTATTGTCAAAATGAAGCTAGAGGAGAAGGTAAGTATAAAGGGAAATTTCCTATTAAATGTTTTTTTTGCAATAGATAGGTCATTTTACATCAAAGTGTTCAGAAAGAGTTCTTAAGTCAAAACCTTACAAGCCTAAATTTCAAAAGAAGTGTTATTATGAATTTGATAAAGGGAATGTAAGTGAAGATGAGTTTGTGTTTATTTCTATCAAGGAAAATAATCCTATGTCTACTAAATCTACTAGTTGTACAAATGTGGAGAAATTCCTAACTTCTTGAGTTGAATAGAAGGATGAATGGGTAATTGACAATGGATGTTCTCATCACATGATAGGTGATAAAAGAAAATTTGTAAGCCTGGAAAAATATGATGGTGGTATAATCCATGGTAGAAGATGTATTTATTTTAATGGTAAGCATAATATTGATGATGTTCTTTATGTTGAAGTTTAGAAGCCTAATCTTTGAAGTGTTGGACAGATGATTGTTAAGAGATACAATCTTAAATTCAAGGATGGAAAGTGTAGAATATTGGGAAGTTCTAGAAATGTGATTGCTTCGGGTACAAAAACAAATTGTAACATTTTTCACTTGAATGTTGCTAGTAAAAGTTATCTGATTGCTCAAATTGATGAAAGTTGCTTGTGGCATAGCAGAATGTGTCATGTAAACTTTGACAATATTGTAAAGATAAGTTCTACTAAAGCAGTGAGAGATCTTCCTAAGTTGGTAAATCCTACTAATATCATATGCAAGGAATGTCAATTAGGTAAGAAAACTAGAATTTCATTCTGAAGCAAATAGTATTGTTCAAATGGAGTATTAGATCTTGTGCATACTGACTTTTGTGGTCCTGAAAGAATTAGAAGTCTACAAGGAGACAAGTATTTCATGTTTCTTATTGATGATTATTCTAGATTGATGTGGGTAACTTTCTTAAGGTAGAAATTTGAAGCTCTAGAGAAGTTCAAGATATTTAAGGCTATGGTTGAGACAAAGATAGGTCGGAAGATTAAATTTTTGAGATCGGATAAAGGTGGTGAATTCACTTCGAGTGAGTTTTTTTTTTTTGTGAAATGCATGGGATAAAGAGACAATTATTTGCACTGTGGACCCCTCAAAAAAATGGAGTTCTAGAAAGGAAGGACATGATAGTTCAAGATGTTGTTAGAACTATGATGCTAGAAGGAAATGTTCCCCATATCTATTGGAGAGAAGCTATGAGTACTACTTTTTATGTCCTCAACTGGGTACATGTCAAAGGTGAAACAAGTAAGACCCCTTTTGAGCTATGGTTTGGTCATAAACCTATTGTTAGATATTTTGTCACTAAACAAAGCAGCCTTTGACACTTTTCACTCATTTGGAGCTTTGCCTATGGATTTTAGACCCTTTTTAGCATCTTTCTACCCCTTTCCAAACCTAGTGCCAAGGTTTTGTAAAAATATATCACACTCTCATATGCTTTTCATCGCTAAATCAACCCTTTATTATGCTATAATGACCCCTTTATACACATATATGTCTTACCACAATTTGTTTTGTGAGACAACCACAAAAAACTCTAATAATCATATTTTAATCCCCGAAAACTAATGAAAAATTCCCAGGTGAACTAGGTCACTGCCTTGGATGACCTAGTCCCATGTGGCTTAAAAATTAAATTTAACTTCAATATTCTTTTGGGATTTTGTCTCTAACACCCTAAACTCGGCCTGTATGGTGTTATATTAGGAGAATTAGGGCATAAATTGTATAAATAAGGGTTTTCCCCCTCATTTTACACCTAACAAGTTTCATTTTAACTCAACTCACACTCCTCTCATCTCTCATCCACCACTCTTCTCAAGCAAGCTAGGGTTTTTTCATACTAAGTCATCAAGACATCTCTCCAAGGCATTCAAGGGTTGAATCTTTGCTACAACTCAAGATCTCTCATCATGAAAATGTATTAAGTCCATTTAATTTAATTTATACTTTCTTACTTTGTTTCATCATTTTATTTGATTATCTGAAAGGGGCTTGACCAAGGCAAGCCCCTAATCCCTAACAATCAACTTTTCTTCTTCCTTCTTTGTGTATTTGCAGATTTAGGTATTTTGCAGATTTGGAGATCACTCAATAATGGATTGAAATATTGTTGGAGAAACCTCCTTATTTTTTAGGTTAAGAATCTACACAAAAGTACACATACAAGTCGAGAATCAAAGTTTCAGATCTGGGTACCTAAAGAAGCAAAAAGTGTAGACCGAGACCTCCAAATTCCACTTACAGACTTACCAAAAGGTTGAAAGGGACTAGGTCACCATTAGGGGAAACCTAGTCCCACCATACATGCATTTTTTGGTTTTCTATAGATTTGAGTACCCTTTTGGTAGAAACGGGTTTTGGCAAGTTTTCATAGAAAATGGACTAGGTTGCCCAGAATGGTGTAAATGTTTGAGTGGGCCTCTACATCAAATTATTCAAGATTCAAAATCTTCATTCCATCCCTCTTTGTCCCCCAGGTGCACCCCTTCATTTATGTTTACTTTTTTCACAGTTTATTTACATTTCTTTGGCCATTTATATATCATAGTGTGTTTTCCAACATAGTTACATTTCTTAGGTTTTACATTAATAGTTAGTTTCTATTTTCTATTTCTAATATTTATAGCATTACAAACACATCACTTTAATCCCCTAACCCCTCTTTGAATGTAACATATGAATTTTTTCCTACTCCTCTATCCTTTTAGGTGAAAATCCCTAGAAGTGTTAGAGACCCTAAGTGGGTACCAAAATCTTCATTACATTTTGGTGAACCCAACTTCCCTACAACCTCTTGTCTAATTTAGAGTCCTCCATTTTCATAGAATTAAGTTTCATTGCATGTTGCATTAGTGAAGTTACATTTTAGGGTTTCAAATTTTGCATTAGTGAAAAGTGCATATAGGTTGCTTTTTTGTATCATAAATCATACAAAATTTCTAAATTTTACATTTTCATCTTAGGTCTGCATGACCCAACATAGAAACCACCTAAATCCTTCAAAATTTTCTAAAAAATCTCAAAAAAATTACTAGGACTAAGTTGCCACTTTGGAGTCTAAAAAGAATAACATTTTGGCTGCGGTCGTACCCTTATGTATTGACATGAAAGCTGGTCGCTATGCTATGTGTGGGAGATGTCTCACGGCCTGTGAAGGTCATAATGCATGTTGGTCGATCATCCTTGCATGTCTGTTGGCTGCTGCCTTCTAGTGTTTGTTGCTTTTTGCTTAGTGGTAGGGTGAGTTTTTGCTGCGTACGGGGGGGAGCTTTGTTATTTTTGTAGTTTTTTTCCTTCTTTCTGCTGCTTTTGGGTGCCATGGTGTCCATTGCACCTCTCTTTGGCTGCATGGGTTGTGAGGCATGGGATTGCGAGTGGGGCTATCTCTTTGTTTTTTCTTTTGCTTTGCAGGATCAGTGGAGTGGGGTTTGAAGTGTCGAGGCTTTGGTGGGTGGTGGTGTTTGGGTGGGGCTGTTGGGTGTGGCTCTCATGGCTAATGTTTGGTTGGATGAGGTGTTGAAAGGAGATGCTATGACGGAGGTTGAGGATGACGTTCCCATCTCATCTTCTCCTCACATGGGCCTATCTAGGATCGGTGGCTTTAAAGTACAGAAGGATAATGGCTGCTTGGAAAGGGCTCAAGTGCGCCCGATGGTGGTGATTCAAAGGGAAGCGGTTGTAGAGGATTTAGAATATTATAACAAACATGTCTTGATCTACAAGTTTTTGGGGATGAGGGTTTCTCTTTCATTCCTCGAGCCATGGATTCAGAAGACTTGGAACCCAGAGGGGGATTTCGAGATTTTGTTAGCTACAAATAATTTCTTCTTGGTGGTCTTTTCAAGCATTTCAGATCGAAATAAGGCTTTTGAGGGTGGCCTGTACTTTTACAATCAGGTGGGATTGTTTATCAAACCATGGCATGCGGGTTTTAACTCGACGAAGGAAATTCCATCCAAGGTCCCGATGTGGGTGTGCCTCCCGCAGCTACCACTTGAATGTTGGAGGAATGAAATTCTGCAGTCAATTGCCATGGCACTAGGAAAACCGATTGATCCCTTACAAGAGATTCTGGAGAAGAGGGTCTTCTCCTATTCTTGTGTTTCTGTGGAGATTGAATTGAGCCAGCCTCTGCCTGATTCTATTGATTTGATAGTGGGATCTAGTTCATGGATGCAACCACTTGATTACGAAACTCTACCATTTAGAGGTCATTTATGTCGTGAGTATGGTCATCTTTAGAGAAGGTGTCCACGAGCTACTGGAGTGGTAAATTCAAGGAATGGGATGGCTCCATCAAATTCAGGATCTAAAAAGGGCAATGGACCCATGCAGGGGGTGACTCCGGACAAAGATGGGTTCGTGCTTGTTAGACCGCGAAATAAAGGCTGCAGGCAAAAGAGGACTTTTCGGGACCACCAGGAGGAGGGGGTATCCAACAGGTCTGATGCATTGAATGAGTTAGTTCATGAGTAGGGGGTATTTATTGACATGCATGTGGATGCTACTCCTGTTACTTCTCATAATCTTGAGACTATGACTCTTTCGTCTTCTACTTTTGGACCTATGGAGGCTCTTAGGGAAGTAAAGGATTCTTTTGTTCCTTCCCTTGAAGTTGGGCTTGGGGATCCATGTGTGGCAGCTAGTACATCTTTGGCCTCTGAATATGTAGGTGCATGCTCTGTTGGAGGTTTGGGTTTTAGAGGCTCTGGCAAGAGTAAAGCTTCTACTACCTCGCACATTTTGGGTGTGCATAAAAAGTCCCTGAAAAAGAGTGCTCCCGACAAGCCCCAAAAGGTGGGTAGGAAAAAGGATCAGGAGAAAGTTAAGTTGGCTAGTGAGACGTTGATTAAATCTAGATTGGTGAAGACCTTGGATACTCACTTCTCTCAACCTTCATGATGATCATTCTTTCATGGAATGTGAGGGGTATGAATAGCATCCCTAGACAAAAGGCTATTCGGAACTTTGTCCGTGCTCATTCTCCAGATTTGGTTTTCCTTTAGGAGACAAAATTATCTATTGATACCATGATGGAAAATGCTTCTAAGATTTGGAATAGGGGTCTATGTCAGTGTGTGGATGCACAAGGGAGCTCAAGAGGTCTTGCTTGTTTCTGGGATCCTTGGCAAATTTCTCCTATTTGGTGGATCTCTAGTAGGTTCTCCATTTCTCTTGTTGCAAGGAGTTTGGAGACAGGGGAAAGAGTCCTTCTGTCCAATATTTATGCTCCAATAGATGTCCCTGGTAAGATTCTTTTGTGGTCTCACATAAATATTTTGAGATTTGTGGATCCCTTTCTTCCCTGGATTATGGTAGGTGATTTCAATGCAATTATCTCTCTCAAGGAGAAAAGGGGGGGAGTGCCCCATTTGGACCCATCATCTGATCTTCTTAGGGAGAATTTTTCTCAGCTCCGGCTTCTGGATATCAAACTTTTGAATGGCATGTTTACTTGGAATAATAGGAGGCTTGGGGATGAAGCTATTTCTAAATGATTAGATAGATTTCTTGTGTCCAGTTTTTGGGTCAGCGATAGGTGGCTAGAAAGCTCTTAAATATTAGACTAGCGGGGATCCGACCATTGGTTGATTAAGCTCTCTACCTGTTTGGCTGGGGGCTTTAAAAAACTGACTTTTAAATTTCAGCTTATGTGGCTCAAGGAGGCAAGTCTTTTTGAATTAGTTTTGAAATGGTGTGTTGAAGGTCGACCAGCTTTTGGTACGGCTATGTATACCTTTATGAAGAGGCTTCAATATATGAAGTATAAGCTAAAGCATTGGAATAAGTATCAATTTGGCAATGTGTTTCAACAAAAAAGGGCTGCCCAGGTGTGCTTGGATTTTATTTCTAGGCAAATAAGGTAGCATGGTTTTGATGCGGCCTTGAGAAAGTTAGAGGATGTTGTGATCAAAGATCTTGAGGAATGGGAGCTTCGTGAGGAAACATTTTGGAAATAGAAGGCTCGTATTGATTGGCTTCAGGAAGGGGACAAGAATACCTCTTTCTTCCATAACTCGGTAAAGGCTAGAAGACAGGGTAACATCATCTCTTCTCTCCACTCTCTTGAGGGATATGATCTTTCTTCCTCTTTGGACATCTCTAATGAGGCGGTTCACTTTTTCTCTAATCTCTTTTCCGAAGATACCCTGCCTACCAATGAGGAGGAAGATTCTATTTTGGATTGCATCCCCCCTCTTGTGACTGTGGAAATGAATGCCTCTCTTCTCCAGCCTATTTCTTTAAAGGAGTTAGAGGATGTGGTGTTTCAGCTAAAAAAGGGAATGCTCCTAGTCCAGATGGGTTTCCAGCCAAGTTCTTTCAAGAATTTTGGGAAGTGATCAATCTCGACTCATTGGAGGTCTTGCAAGAGTTGTTAAGGAACAAGCAGATGTTGAGAGCCATGAATTCCATGTTCCTTACCCTTATTCCAAAATGTGAGGGTGCCAACTGTTTGGATCTCTTTTGACCAATTGCCTTGTGTAATGTGGTGTATAAAATCACTATGAAACTAACTGCTAAACGCCTAAAGCCCTGGTTGGATAAGCTAATCTCAGAAGAACAAGGGGCCTTCATTGCTGGTAGACAAATTCTGGATGGATTTGTTATTGTGACAGAGACTATCCATTACATGGCCTCTTCGAAGGAAAAGGCTATGTTCATAAAGTTGGACATGGCTAAGGCTTATGAAAGAGTTAAATGGGGTTTTCTTATCAAAATTTTTAGAGCCTTTGGGTTTAGTAGTGAGTGGATTGATTGGGTAATGAGTTGTGTGAAGATGCCCTCCTTTTCTATTCTCATAAATGGGGAGTCCTCTAATTTTTTTGGTGCTTCTATAGGCTTTCAATAGGGGGATCCTTTATCCCCATATCTGTTTATTTTGATGGCTAAAGGATTGGGGAGGTTAATCAAGTCCCAGGTTGCATCTGGGCTCATTCAAGGATGGAAATGGAACACCTCCCTCTCTCCCCAAACCCATCTTTAGTTTATGGATGACTCTGCCTTGATGGGTGTTGCTAAGGTGGCTGAAGCAACTGCTTTTCATCAGACTTTGGATTGTTACCTAGCTGCCTCAGGACAAAGAATTCATGAAAGTAAGTCCTGCATTTATTTCTTTTATACCCCCAGACTTATACAACAACGTATTTCTAGGATCTTAAGGTTTCAGACGGGGAATATTCCCTTTACCTATTTGGGTATTCCTCTGGATGTCCGCTCACTTCCCAGAGGTTTTTGGCAAGAGGTGATTGATTAATTTTGAGGTCTGGTCTATCATTGGACCTATAGATGGTTATCTACATCTGGAAGAATCGCGTTGCTGAAATCTGTAGTGCAGGCTCTGCCTATATACAGGTGTTTAGTGATGACTGCTCCCTCAAGCTTCATCAAGGATTTTGAGGGGCTTTGTAGGCAGTTTCTTTGGTTAAGTAATCTTCTCTCAAGGAAGTGGAGCTTAATTAAGTGGGAAGTTGTTTGTCGCTCGAAGTAGGATGGTGGTCTGGGATTATGAAGAGTAGATTGGAATGGGCAAGCTTTGGCTACTAAGTTGTATTGGAGGTGGTGTGCACACCAACATCAGACTTGGGAAAAAATCCTTACCTTCAAATATCTCGGGGATGTGGATGGCGCTGAGGTTTCTCACTTCAGTATTTTGGGGAAAGGCACTATGATCTGGGAAACTCTCAAGAGGGGAGCTCCGCTAGTTAAAGAAGGCCTCTTTTGGATCTACAACAGAGGGTTTGATGCTCTCTTTTGGAATGACTCTTGGGATGGATTTTCACCTATCCTTTCCTCACACCCTCAGTTGGGGAATCTATGTAGGATTTTTGTCTAGGCTGGTTGGAGCAGAGTGATGGACTTCAAAGTCCCTCAGGTGCTGGGGTAGACTATCATTTATCAGTGGAAGGATATGGAGGAGTGGCCCATGGGTGGCTCTTTAGAGGATAGGAGAGTGTTGTCCTCCATTTTAGCTGATAGAGTGTGTAGCTCTCTTCCTAAGAGGGATGTGCTGGCTTGCGGTCCAGATCCTAAAGGGAAGTACTCGATTGCTTCTGGGTATCATGCTCTAAGAAGACAGGCTTTAGGCAGTACTGAAGTTCCTTGGTGGAAAAACATTTGGAATAAATTCTCCTAGCCAAAATGCAATTTTTTCTCTTGGCTAGTGGTGTATGGGAGGTGTTTGACCTGGGACAACCTTTGTAAGTGGGGCTTCCAAGGTCCCTCATTATGTGTCCTTTATTTGAAAGATGTTGAGACCGTTTCTCATATTTTCTTTTAGTGCCCCTTTGCTAGGACTATTTGGCATTTTTGGTGGGGGGCATGGAATTTTCCATGCAGACATCCTTCTTCTCTTGGTGAGCTCTGGCAGAATATTGGGCCTATTCCGATGAAGACCTCATTTTTGCACAAAGCTTGGCCTATTGGTCCTAGTCTAATTATTTGGAAGATTTGGTTGGAGCGTAACCGAAGGATCTTTCTCGACAGGAAGTTACTAGTGGGCCAAGTTTGGGCTCACATTCTTGGGGCTTTGCAAGAGACTTTGCATGCTAAATTTGATTTTTCAATACCATTGGACCCTGGGGATATTGGTGTAATTCATAATCTGGGGATCTTTTTTGGGAGTGCTGCAAGGCACAAGGTTGGGTGAGGCAGGTGCTCTAGAGGGAAGGTCTTCAGGGGAGGGCATTGGTTGCTTCCTCCCACTGGGGTCTTGAAAATAAACATTGATGGGTCTGCAAGAGGTAATTTTAGGCATGCTGGTGTTGGTGGGGTGGGCAGAGATAGTCTTGGGGTAGTTGTGTTCTTTTTCTCAGTGTATAAGGGGCGGCACTCTAATAACCTCATGGAGGCCTTGGCAATTATTTCAGCTTTGAAAAGGGCATATGCTCTCGGCTGGAAATAAATTATTTGTGAGTTTGATTCTCAGGTGGTAGTGAACTTGGTAAATAGATGACAGTTTGAGGATGCTAGTTGGCAACTTGCAGTGGTGGCCAAAAAAATCACTAGCCCTGGAGATTTATTGGATTATGTCACCTTCTCCCATATCCCTCGGGAATGGAATAAGGTGGTTGATGGGTTGGCTAAATGGGCTTCTGAGAAGAATGGGACCTGGCTGGTGGATGATTGGGATAGTTTACTGAGGGACCTTGCCCAGGATTTGGAGGGCTAGGTTACTAAGGATGTGAAATGTTGCATTAACACTTCTTGATCTCTTGTTCGCTTCTTGGCCTTGTCAAGCTTTCTTTAGCTTAATTCTTTGTACTTCTCTTCTTGATTAATAAAAGTTTTTACCCCATTTTTAAATAAATAAATTAAAAATTGCCACTCTAGATGACCTAGTCCCTTTAGGCCTCTGAAACTGCCCTTTACAAAGCTAAAAACTCTATTTTTATGCTTTTTTTTTTGTGTGATTATCTATTTGTGTCAATTGGTTGTCTTTCTATAGCATGCATTTCATGATATCTAGCCTAAATTTTCTCAATTAATGTATTGTACATTTTCACTTTTTCATTTATAACATCTCATTTTTCAGATCATTACGTAGTGTAATCAATCATTTACCTTCATTAAAAATATGAAACTTGCATTTTATTCTATGTACTTACATTGCATTTTAATTTTACATAGATTTTGTTATATTTTCAATAGCACTCATGGTACTTGTGGATAGCATAAGATTATTTTCATTTGCTGCATTAGTTCCTAGATCATTTAAATCAAATTGTTTAGAAAATGAAAACACGACTTTAACAACATCACATGCATCCACTCACAAACTTAGCAATAATAAGCCCTTTAGTAGTGATGACTTGGACATGTTATGTGAATCCCTTGGTGGTTTTATCTCTTCTAGCTCATCCACTAAAGCTTTGACCAATGAGTATACAAACATTGATAATAATCATAATCATAATTGTTCTTCTCTTTATGTCTCTCCCATCGGTGACGAAGATATCTTAGTGAACTAAGACACAACCATTTATGGTCATGATGGTCTTTCTTGTCTTCCTCATCCTCCTTCCCCTTTTCAAAACATTAAACAACAATAGAATGAAAACATCATCCCCTTACCTAGTCTCTATACCCATGACTCTCAAACTTGTTCTTCTCATATCCCTCTTGTTTGCAAAGAGGATAGGTTGGTGTTAGAAGATATACATTTTCTAGGTCATGAGAATCTTGACCCTCCCTTCCCTAATTCTCCTACCATTTGGGATAATCTATTTGAAAATAATAGTGGTCCTTATCTTGATGCCTCCCCTACTTGTGATTAACCTCTTCCCAACTCTGATTGTAGGGTGGATAGTGTGGAACAAGAGAATGAAACCTTCAATAATCAAATAGAACCCTCTCCCCCTATGCCCATCATTGATTCTTCCACTAATAATATAATGCCCTTACAAGAAGATGAAAAGCCTATGATAGAATCTCCTTCCCAAGGGGATGTTAATATTATTCAACCTCAACTTATCCTTTATCCTCCTTCAACCAAGCCTAAAATCGAATTCACCCTCTACCCTCCCACCCATAATGTGTCGCAACAATTGAGTCGAGAAATCATTGCTCATACACATTACACTCACAAAAATCTATGATCCCAACAAACAACCTTAAAACCTTCACCTTCACCTAATCCTCCTATCTTACTTGCTTCCCCTCGCCTAAATTAATTCCTTAGGGAGTATGACCTTGTTGCCCAACTAAGGAATACTCTCGCTAAAATATCTTAATGGGACCTTATTCAATCCTCCCCTAACTATCACAACATGATACAGAATGCCTTACAAAAAATTCTTGTCCCTTATAATGTGCAAAAAAATGACATATTAGCTATGATTCAAGGATCGAATGCTAATATTGTTTTACACCAAAGTGAGCTCCCTCCTTTAGAAGTGCAAGAAAAATTTGACGCTCTTGTAATCATATCTCAATAAAAATGAATAGGGATCAAGTGAACCCTTGTTGACAATGGATCTATTGTTAATGCGTGTAGTGTCAATCTCTTGGATATGTTCCATATTGATAAATCTCATATTCACCCTACCTCCTTATCTATCAGTGGATTTGATAGTGTAGGAAAAAAGCCACTTAGTGTGATCACTTTGCCTCTAACTATTGGAATGGCCACATTAGACATATTGATCCATGGTATGCCTAATGATGTTTCATCTAACCTCATCTTAGGCAGGCCATGGATTCATGCAATTAATGGTGTGCCTTCCACTCTCCATCAAAACATAAAGTAAATCTACAACAATAAAGTTTACACTATCGACGTTGATCATGAGCCTTCTAGTATCTTACAACTTGAGAAAAACAAATCCAAACCCTTCACCATGTCCACACCTACCAAAAAAGTTGAACCCATACAATGAAAATCCTTAGACGATGATTAGGGTTCCTTAAAATTCACACCTCCTTTACTAAGAGACTCCAATATCACCAACAAAGACTCTAAAAAGGGAAACACAGTCTTTTCCACACAAGACTCAGTTGATCCTTTGAAAGCATCCACCTCAACTACCTTAACCAATGAATCCAACAATGAATCCTCACTCGATGCAAAAGTGCTGAAAAATATCTATGCAAAAGGTTATGAGCTCATGAAACAACTTGGCTATAGTGGAGAAGGTTGTGGTGCTATCGAACAAGGTATCCGCAACCCTATCGATCCTAACATGCAAACATCTAATCATGGTCTTGGATTTTGTCCTTTCATTGAAATCATCAAACCTTCCTCCCACATCAACACCATCCTAGGTCACCCTTCTAACCCAACCTTATAAAGTGATCCTTTTCAACACCTGAAAATAACAAAGGACTCTTTGCTTCATGCCAATATCATCTCGCAACCCACTATTGATTTGGATTTTACACACCCCTCTCAAGGAGTATAAAAAATCTCATAATCCATAACACCTTGTGTAGGTATGACATCCTATCCTAAGCATGGAATTTCTTTTTTGCACACCAAATGATCACCTTGTACCCTTGATCAAGAGGGTATCTTGTCGAGACTCCTCCAAGATCACTTGATATCCCTTCCTCCCAATACTTGCAAGAAATGTTCCACAAAAAATTCCTTTTGTGCTTACCACCAAGTTCATGGTCATCACACTAATGAGTGTAAGGCCTTGAGTAGAAAAATCCAACATCTTAAGGAGCTTGGTGTTCTTCCATTTGTGGGGGTGCCTCATTCCTCTAATTGATCCTGATTTTCACTCTACCTTACATCTCCTCAATTACTTCAGCTCACTCTTGCCTTGTACTAAGTGGGGTCAAGGGGTTCGTTAGTCTTTTCCCTCGTATGTCACTTGTCATTCACCTTTCATGAACATATAAGAGAAATATTGGGATGTGGATGACATGTATTAAGTTGACTCACATGTGACATACTACCTTCCCCTTACAATATGTCTTCTTCCTCTTCTACTTTAAAGAAATTTCTCACAAAATAGTGTGTAGAAATTCCTTTAAAGTGGGATCATACATCACCACTCACATTTCATTGTGTGATTTTCTTTTTCTTGTGATTCCCTCTCTTGGAAATATTACACATAATGTTCGTTAGGATGAGACATTGCATGGACAAAGAAAAATCCTTTTGAACAAAATCATTTTCAAACATCATTTCCTTTTGTGGCATGCTATTAAATTTATCACAAGGTATATCTTTGGTATGGTTAAGTGGGAAGCCCAACAAGTGATATGAATTTTCCCATAGCCACCTTTGTGTGTGGGTACATACCATCCGTGTGCATGTTTCTCACCTTCTTTGGGAATTCTCACCCCATGGACAACTTGATGTTATATAGCCCTAGAGTGAGCACATCTTTCCTTTTTCTCTTCACATTAGTTCTTATCATCGCATGATCATGCATCTTGTTTTAGTATAATTCATTCACCCTTGAATTTGTTCTTTTGTATTGATGTATTTTTAACTTAGAATCTCGAACCCTTGGGGGCTTGACTACCTTCTTCTTCTTCTTTCCCATTCTTCACCATATCCATGTGGCTACTTTAGTGTGAGTTTGAAGCAAGTTCATCCTCTCACTAAAGTGGGGGCTAAATGTGTCACCAAAAAGTGTATCCTTTGAGACTTTTCACTAATTCAGACCTTCGCCTATGGATTTTGTACCTTTTTCATCCTCTTTTTACCCCTTTCCAAGCCTGGTGCCAAGGTGTTGTAAAAATATTCCACATTCTCATAGGCTTGTCATCACTAAATCAACCCTTATTATGCTATAATGATGCCTTTTTACACGTTTATGCCTTACCTCAATGTGTTTTGTGAGACAACCTTGACAAACTATAATAATCATATTTTAATCCTTGGAAACCAATGAAAAATTCATAGGTGGAGCCTAGTCCCATGTGGCTTAAAAATTGAATTTAACTTAAATATTCTTTTGGGATTTTATCTCTAAAACCCGAAGGTTGGCCTATATGGTATTATTTTAGGATAATTAGGGAATAAATTATATAAATAAGTGTTTTCCCCCTCATTTTTTACCTAACAAGTCTCATTTTCACTCAACTCATACTCCTCTCATCTCTCATCCACCATTCATCTCAAGCAAGCTAGGGTTTCTACATACTAAGTCATCAAGACATCTCTCTAGGGCATTCAAGGGATGGATCTTTGTTGTAACTCAAGATCTCTCATAATGACAAGGTATTAATTCGATTTAATTTACATTTAATGCTTTCTTACTTTGTTTCATCATTTGATTTGATTATCTAAAAGGGGCTTGACAAAGGCAAGCCCCCAATCCCTAACAACAATCATTTCTTCTTCCTTCTTTGTGTGTTTAAAGATTTAGGTATTTTTCATATTTGGAGATAACTCAAAGGTGGATTGAAAGATTATTGGAGACACCTCCTTGCTGGTTAGGTTAAGAATCTACACAAAAGGACACCTATAGGTCAAGAATCAAAGTTTCAGATCTGGGTACCTAAAGAAGCAGAAAGTGCAGATGAAGACCTCTAGATTCCACTTTTAGACTTCTCGAAAGGCTAAAAGGGACTAGGTCACCACTAGGGGCGACCTAGTCCACCCATTCATAAATTTTTTAGTTTTTTGTAGATTTGAGTACCCTTTTGGTAGAAACAAGTTTCAGTAGGTTTTCACAAAAAAATTACTAGGTCACCCAGAATGGCGTAAATGTACCAATGGGCCTCTGCATCAGATTTTTCAGGATTCCATCCCTCTTTAGCCTCTAAGGGCACCCCTTCATTTTTGTTTACTTCTGTCACAGTTTGTTTACATTTCTTAGGCCATTTACATATATCATAATGTGTTTTTCAGCATAGTTACATTTCTTAGGTTTTACATTAATAGTTAGTTTCTATTTTTTATTTCTACCATTTAGGTAATTCCAAACACATCACTTTAATCCACTAACCGCTCTTTAAATGTACTATATGCATTTTTGCCTACTCCTCTCTCCTTTTAGGTGAAAAACCCTAGAAGTGTTAGAGACCCTAAGTGGGTACCGGAATATTCGTTAAAGATATTTCAAATTTTTTTGGAGCAAATGCTATATTAGAAGAGATGAAGATATAAAAAAATTTGATGCTAGGAGTGATGAAGGAATGTTTCTTGGTTATTCTACTAAGAGTAAGGCCTACCAGTGCTACAACAAAAGATTGAGGAAAATGGTTGAAAGTGTAAATATTAAGGTTGATGAAGACATTGCTAGACCATCCAAAACCTATGGATATGATTCTGATGATCAAAATGATAGTACAAACAAAGCCAGTAAAGGTTAGACTTCAAATCAAGATTAGATCATTCCATTAAATCAAGAAGATCAAGAGGAAGGAGAAAATACTAAAATTATAGAAGAAATATCACAAGAGCAATAAGTTCAAGAACATTCTAAAAATCCAAGGTATGTGACATTAAATCATTCAAAAAATTAGATTATAGGTGATAAGAACAAAGGTGTCTAGACTAGGAGAAGAATTGTAGAAGAATAATGTTTGATTTAAAACACAGAGCCTAACAGTATCAATGAAGCATGCAAAGATGAACATTGGATTGACGTAATAAAAGAAGAACTACATCTAATTGAGAAGAATAATACATGGATTCTTGTTCCTAGACCTAAGGAAAAAAATGTAATTGGAACTAAATGGTTCTTTAGAAACAAGCTGAATGAACAAGGTGAAGTTATCACAAACAAAGCAAGACTGGTATGTAAAGGATACTCTTACATTGAGGGAATTGAATTTGAAGAATTTTTGCTTCTATTGCTAGAATTGAAGCTATGAGATTGTATCTTGCTTATGTTTCTTACAAAAACTACAAGGTTTATCAAATGGATGTCAAGTTAGAATTTCTAAATGGTGAATTAGAAGAAGAGGTATATGTTGAGCAACCTGATGGATTTCAACTAATTGATTAGGGAGATATGGTTTTTTGGTTAAAGAAAGCATTGCATGGAATCAAGTAAGCCCCTAGAACTTGGTATGCCAGATTGGACAAGTATCTATTGAAGCTTGGATTTAACAAAGGTATTGCTGATAGTAATATGTATTTCAAGATTGATGATGATAAATATTTGATTGTAGAAGTCTTTGTTGATGATATAATTTTTGGAGGAGATGATGGTTTGTGCATGAATTTTGCTGATGAGATGCAGAATGAGTTTGAGATGTCAATGATTGGTGAGATGAAATTCTCTTTGTGATTGCAAATTACTTAGTTAGGTAAAGGGATCTTTATCTCTCAATCCAAGTATGTGAAAGAATTGCTAAAGAATCTTTTTATGAAAGATTCAAAGTCAGTCGATACACCCATGGTGACCAGATGTAAGTGTAACAATGGGTATTTTCATAGGGTTACCAATATCACATGGAAAATAGGAAAACCCAAAGCAATAATGAAGTGCAAATGAATAGATGGAAAAATATCACCAGAATGTCTTCATCCTCCATGACTGACCTCCATTATACCTTCTAAACTTGCTCAAATATGTTGTTGCCCTCAGCTTTATGATGAGAAAGCCAATGGAAATGACAAGCCCTAAGCAAACATTGAAGGATTTTGAACAATTAAATGCAATACTATGCCCTACTACAACTAGTAAGCATCTAAAATGTCTAAACTAGTGTCGAATGAAAACTAAATATGCCTATGAAAAATGAAGAAGTATGCAAGAAGTATGAAATTGCAAGAACATGAAGATACAAGATATGAAAATGCAAGATTTTCCAAATGAGATAAAAATTAACAATTTATAGAAAATGCAATTTCGTGTGGATGGCCAAGATTAAAAGTTAGCAAGTGCCCTAGAATCAATGGACAAGATTTAATATAAGAACCCACAATTAGGGTTAGGGCAACATTAGGTTAGATTCAAAATGAATGGTCAAGATTGTTTTTTTAGAAAATCAAATCAAGGGCTGACAATGCATGTGACAAAAGATTCTGGGCGCACAAACCTAAGTTGCTGGAGAATCAAATAATAATTTAAAATTATTTGATTCAAGAGGTGATGTTGAATTTTTGAATTAAAAATGATTTCAATTCAAAAGTGGTGGGGTCATGTGACAGTAAATAATTTTAATTTTAATTATTTACTCAAAGAGGGAAATTAGAAAGTGGGACTTATTTTAAATAAATATATTTTATTTATAATGAACACAGTAAAAGAGGAGAAATTAAATAGTAAAATTATTTAATTTAGGTGGTGGGACTAATTTTTTTTTTAAAAAAATTATTTAAAATGAGCATAGCAAAAAGTTATTTAATTTAGGTGGAAATTAAATAATAAAGATATTATTTAATTATAGAAAATGTGACAAAGGGAACCTTTTAAATTAAATATAAATAATTTAATTCAAAATTCAGGAGAGTGGACCAAATTAAATAAATAAAATTTATTTAATTTAGGAGAGGAGAGGCTAATGAATAATTAAACATAATTATTTAATTATAGTGGAAAGTGGACAAAATTAAATAAATAACAAATTTATTTAATTTTAGAAAGAAGAAAACTTAATTAGTGACATAATTAAATAAATAAATTAAATTATTTATTTAATAATCTGGAAGACATAATGGACAAATTAATTAAATAAATTAAGAAATTTATTTAATTGTAAGAAGACATTAGATAATTAGTGACACATTAAATAAATAATTAAAATTTATTTATTTAATAATCATGAAGAATAAACAGATATGAACTAATTAAATAATTATGAGTTATTTAATTAATAGTTAAAAGTGAGTCAAGGACATAATTAAAATGTCTTAATTATACTAAAAGGATTAAACTAGAGCTTGCAGCCCTAGGTCATTTTTATGTGTCTACATTTGCCCCTCTTTGTCATAATGCAACCTGTCACATTGTGGCAAAGAAAATAAGTCAAAAATATGCCCTAGTGCAAAATAAGATGAGGAAAAATGACGAGGGTTGCGATATGCCCCCTCGAGAGGACAGATGGGTTCCAAGAACATGGGTGTGTTATCAAAATCAACGAGAAGACTAGAAAATGATGGGACAAGAAAGTGTTAGTGAAAGATAATGAATGATGATATGGATGCAATGCCTATATGAGATGCATGTTAGTTCCTAGACCAAATCCTTCAACACCTTACCATAGGACTTTAATATTTATTGCTCTTTAATCATCATTGGGCAAATTGTTTGTGATGGCCAATAAACACCATGATATGACATAAATCAAGATATGCAAGGTCGTACCATCACACAAGACAAGCAGTTGCAGACAAGGATGACCATGACTTATACTAAGAGTGCAATTTCCCTAGTCTTTTTATATCATAACCAAACGTAAGCAAAAAAAGAAAAAAAGGACAAACCATGAAATGTTGTTGCTTCGCTAAATCCTGTTTCTGGGACATCCTCGAGAAACTAGCAACATGATTGCCAGAAGAAAAGAAAAAAAGCCACCATCATGATATGTCACTATTTTTCTAAATCCCGTAGTCAGGACATCACTAAGAAACTAGTAACATGAGTGTCAAAAGACAAGACAAACATCATGAGACGTCATTTTTTCTCTAAATCTTGTTTTCGGGATCTTGCTGAAAAACTAGTAACATGGTGAAAAACTAGAAGACAAGTGCCAAGTGTTTGCCAAGTGTGTCTGAAAGACAAGTGCCAAGTGTTTGCCAAGTGTGTCTGAATGTCAAGTGTTTTAATCTCAAGGTTGCCAAATGTTGAGCAATATAAAATTCAAGAAGGACACATCCTAAATGATGTTGATATCCAAGAGATCAATTCTCAGAAGTAGGAGAATCCATCGAGATGCTAGATGATGTTGACGATGCTTAGGAAGGACACATCCAAAAGCATAAAGAAATGATGAGAGTTTCTTTTCAGAAGGACACATTTGAAGAAGAACCCAAAATTTTTCCATGGTAAATTATCTTGATAGGATTTTGACTACATGTCATTGCTGACATGCTGAATTGACTGAAAGTGTTAATGAAATAGATTTCCCATAGACTGACAGTTCGATATTGACAAAAGATTTTCTTGATTTGAAGATAGCTTGATGTGTGTGAAAATGTTGTACCATGAACCCTAATGGACTAAACTAGTGTGGCCTCGGGGGCTCATCGATTGATGGTATTGCCTATTTCATGCACTCAGAGACCTCATAGTTCGACACAACCAATGATATTGTCCAAAGGAAAAAAAATTGAATCATGATTTTATTTTGACAAACCTAGAAAATCTGACCTAATGTCTCGGGGATTCAAAGATGAATCTTCGCTACGTAGCAGATGCACAGAGACAATGTAGTTCAGACATGGAAAAAAGATTAACTGATATGATCGATTGAATTGATAAGACTGACTTTGACTCTATTTTTGGATTTTCTCAAGACATTTTAAAAAATTTAGATCTTTTTTTAGGACTTTTTCTGACTTTTATGATTTTTTCAGGACTTTTTCAGAATGTGGGATCATGTGTGACACCCACTATAGTTACACGATAAAGGTCTTGCCCCCAGATAGATTAGGGATTACCCGAGTCAAATGATATGGAGATAGGCATACAAATGGCAAAGGGAAGGATATGCAAGGGATCATGTCCACCAAATGCTAACCATGGCCAGAATTGATAGGACATAGGATGAATGTCGTGAATTCCATGTTTTTGTGATTATGGAAAGTGGATAAGGGTTTATTAGAGTAACAATAGATGGCGAAGAAATGATCGACTATGCATGGTGCCTATTTTGCCAGGTTTTCACCATGGTACCTATCTAAAGTGCCTATTTGCCAGGTTTTCACTATTGGATGAATTTATTTCTTTTTACTATTTTTTCCATTATTTTTATTTTTATTTTATTTTTTTGGTGTCACCAAGACCCTTGTTTTCCAGGTTTTCATCAAGAGATGTTTTGATCTATTTTTTAATTTTTTTGTATTTTTAGGTTTTTAAGCCAAGCTCTCTGATGCTATGTGTAGAACTTTCACAGATGTAAGTTGTTGATGGGTTTTGTAAACTATTCTCCATCAGATGTGGCCAACTAATAAGCTCTAGAACCAAATGTGATAGTAATGATATAGGGACCAAGATAATTAGCCTCAAATTTGCCAGGTTTTTCACGGTCTGTCTGATTTCTTGGGTTTTGCATGAGGACCAAGTCACTGATTTCAAAATTTCTCACCATTACTCTTTTGTTATAGCTTTGAAAAAGATGATTTTGATATGCCTGTAAATGATTTAAGGCATTTTTCATATTTCTTGTAACATTTCTATCTCATGTAGGAGAGACTGTCTATATTCTTCATCGTCAATCATTCCTTTCAAGGAGAATCAGAGAGGAGGAATTTCGACCTCGATGGGAAATATGGCCTCATATCTGTAGACCAGGGCAAATGGAATGGCTCCAGTGGGGGTATGAATGCTAGTAAGATAGGCCCATAAATCAAGATTAAGTTGTAGGTGCCAATTTCGTCTAGCATCATTGACGGTCTTCTTGAGAATGCGAAGAATTGTTTTGTTCGACGCCTCAGCTTGGCCATTACCTTGTGGGTAATATGGGGTGGAGAAATGATGTTGGATGTGGAATCGCTCACAAAGTTCATGAATGTCGTAATTTTTGAATGGACTGCCATTATCTGTGATGATGGATTGTGGGACACCATACTGGTAGATGATGTAATTTAGGATAAAATTGGATATTTTCTTATCGGTGATGTAAGTGAGAGGGAATCTTTCAATCCAATTAGTAAAGTACTCAGTGGCAATGATTATGAACTTATGGCCGTTAGAAGAGGATGAATGTATCTTTCCCATGAGGTCGAGTCCCCATTGTGTGAAAGACCATAGAGAAGTGATCACTCTTAGCTCCTGTGCAGGTGCATGAATTAGGTCACTATGAACTTGGAATTTTTGACATGTTCTGACAAACTGAAGAGCATCTTTCTCTAATGTTGGCCAATAGTATCATAGTCTAGTGACTTTTCGAGCTAACGTTGGACCACTTGAATGAGATCCACACATACCCTCATGTACTTCTCATAAAGTTGTTTTGCCTTCATCAGTGTCGAGACAATGAAGAAGAGTGTTATCAAAGCCATGGCAGTATAGGGCATCACTGACGATGGTATGTCTAGCCACTTTTTGGATAAAGGAATTTCTTTGGTTGTTGGAAAGATTGGGTGGGAGGGTTTGGGACCTAAGATAGTCATAGATGTTCTGATAGCAAGGTGAACTAGGACCAACAATCTCGCACACCATTTTTGACTCTAGAATATCATATGCAAGCATTGGCAATTGTTCCACTAAGAACTCAAATTGTGAAATGTTTTTAGGGATGTCCAAGAGAGATCCAATAGTAGCCATTGCATCGGCTACCTTATTTTGTGTCCTTGGGATTTTTTCAAAGGAAATCATTTTGAAACAGGTCAGGAAACTATCCACCATTTGTTTGTAAGCAAGCAACTTTTCATCCTTTGTGTCATAATCATCATTCACCTGGTTGATGACTAATTGAGAGTCCCCATATACAAGCAATGTCTGAATTTTCCATTTAATTGCTATCTTGAGACCTGTGACCAGTGCCTCATATTCTACAATTTTACTTGTAAAAGGGAAGGTGATCCAAACTGATTTAGGGATTGAATCCCCTTGTGGTGTGATAAATAAGATGTCAGCTCCTAATCCATGACCTATGTGGCACCCATCAAAGTATAGTTTCCATGGTAAGGTTGGTTTCGCGTGAAAGATAGATTCATTAGGAAAATCAGTTACCAATGGATGAGTGGCTTGGATTGGTGCATCTGCAAGTTGATCTACTATTACTTTACCTTTTATTGCCTTCTGCTCCATATATTAGATGTCATAATCGCTTAATATCATGACCCACTTTGCCAAATGGCCCGTCAATGCTTCTCGACTCAGTAGACACTTTAGTGGGTCAATCTTGGCTACCAAATGTGTTTGGTGGCTTAGCATGTAATGTCTTAATTTTTGTGCCGCAAAGACAATTGCAAGCCATACACATTCAATGGTTGTATAGTTTAATTCATATCTTATCAGTGTGCAACTGATGTAGTATATGGCTCTCTCTTTTTCTTCATTGTCATTTTGTGCCAACAATGCCCCCAATGCCCTTGTAGTTGCGGAGACATACAAAATCAATGGCTTGCATTCAATAGGCGGCATTAGGACTGGTGGTGTCAATAGATATTCCTTAATTTTTTTGAAGGCTTTGTGGCATTTATCTGTCCATACAAAAGGAATTATTTTACATATTAGATATTGAAATGGTTGACACTTATCTACCAACTGTGCGATGAAGCACTGGATAGACTAGAGTCTGCCCTGAAGTGTTCGCAACTCACTAATTCCTTTTGGTGGAGGCATGTCCAATTTTTTTTTTAATTTTGTTGGATCAACCTCAATGCCTCGTTGCGAAATTATGTATCCCAACATCTTACCTGAAGTAACTCCAAAGACACATTTCTTTGGGTTCAAACGAACCTTGTATTCCTCAAGGCGTCTAAATTTTTTTTCCAAGAACTTGAGATGGTCTTTTCGTGTCAAATATTTTTCCAATAGGTCATCCAGATAATCTTCCATTAGGATATGCATCATCTCATGAAAGATTGTTCTCATAGCCCTTTGGTTTGTGGCAACTGCATTCTTTAAACCAAAAGGCATGACATTCCAGCAGTATATTCCCCATGGGTAGGTGAATGTCATTTTATGTTGATCCTCTATTGCAATTTGGATTTGGTTATAGCCTGAGAAACCATCCATGAGAGATAGCATCTCATACCCTGTCGTGAGATCAACAATCATGTCTATATTTGGCAATGGGAAATCATCCTTTGGACAAGCCTTATTCAGGTCCCTAAAATCCATGAAGATATGAATTTGTCCATTTGGCTTTGTGATAGGGACAATGTTGGATATCCAGTCAGCATAGTCTATTGACCTTATGAACCCAACATCCATTAACTTCTTTAGTTCAGCTTTTACAAGTAGTGCAATATGTAGATCCATTTTGTGTAGCTTTTGTTTGACTGACTTGATTCCTAGGATTAGAGGAAGATGATGTAAAACCAATTCTGGATCAAGGTCTGGCATGTTAGCATAGCACCATGCGAAGTTAACTTTCCTGTTTGTGAAGAATTGTTGAAATTCAGGTTTTTCTTCTGTTGACAGTGATGCAGCCAGGAGAATCATTTTGGGATTCTCTGGTGTGGCTATGTTAACTTACATTGTGTCTTCAATGAGCATAGCTGATTTTTCCTATGCCATGGGAAGATAGTCCAATTCTCCATCCTTAGGCGCCTCAAAGAGGTTTTCACCTTTGGATACATCCTTTGTTTTTACTATTTTGCTGTTAGAAGGTGCCTTGTGGTTTTCACCTTAATACATTTTTTTTTTGTTTTATTCTTTGTATTTTTGTGACTGGAGGATTGTACAATCTCTCCAAAATAAGCTGCACAATCTAGATCAATGGAAAACCCTGTTTTGTGATCACCCCATGGAATACCGTCTCGGGGCCCCATGAATTATACTATTGCCTCATCATTCTGAAAAATTTCCATCACTAGTGGATCTTGTTGGTCCTAGTCAATCAGTTGTGTTTGTACAAGGAGGATCTCATCGTCAGTGGTGGAAAAAGATGGGGAAGATGCAAAAAGTGTGCAAATTGATGCCTCAAGTGTAAAGGCAAGGTTGTCAATTTCATATTTTGTGTCAGATGCAATGGATGGACCGTACTATGAGTTAGATGTGTCGAATTCAAAGTCATAATAGGGGATAAAATTATTAGCACCATGACTAGTGATTGGCATTTCAGAAGCATGCACAGTAGGTTTAGGCATTTTAGGTTCTTGGGTGGGCTCGAGAATGGGGTGGGATAATTCAAGTGTTGCCGACGACACTTTACGTTCTTCTATTTTCTAGGGAATATTTACCCATTCCTTATTTTTTGAATGTCGTTCAATAGGGTCAATTTTATATTCTTGTCAGAATTGTTCTTCAGAGGGGAGTTGACTAGGATCTAGGAATAGTTAATCAATATCATAGTCACTTAGGGTTTTCTGAGATCCCCATTCACATTCATTTGAGTCAGTTTTGGTAAGGGATTCTTCGCATGTCTCGACACTTTCTATAGTCATTACACCCTCACTTGAAATTTCATATGTACGTCGATCGTCAGTTCCGAGTTTGTCTAATCCTAGACCTATGTACCTTGGTCTTGCAGAAATGATAATAGGTTCCCTCCTTCCATTGTTGTCCTTTCCAAGACTACTGGTGTCTTTGAAACCTATGGCTTTGCATATATCATAGCCTTTTCCATAGAGATGCACTAGTAGTGGAGGTAACTCTTCTGGGTCTTTGTAGATCTAACTATCTATGTTGATAATGACTTCATTACCCATATCACCCCACAATGTGAAAACACTTTTTGGTGGAACCTTGAAATTGGTTTTGGGCTCGACTGCAAAACATGGTCTACGATAGACTTTAGGTGGATTAGGTATTGTGATGATACTATAAGCCGTATTCAATTTGAATTCTCCATAGCGAAGATCCTAGATTTGAAGGTCCTTACTTGGTATGGAGGCCGTGAAAGATAGTGTGGCAGAAGGTGATGGAATGGAGGATTTGGTAAGTGCAGACGGGTCAATATATTTGGAAGAGGTGGAAGTCGAGGCTTCCTAATTGATGGGTACTTGGTGTTCAGCGGTGTTTCATAAATTGGTACAATATTGGAATGGATTAGGATCTCCCGGGATAGTGATTTCAGTACCATCAAAAGCGAACTTCAGGCATTGGTGGTATGTGGAGGGAACAACCTTTAGGGCATGAATCCAAGGGCGACCAAGTAATATATTGTAATGTATGTCACGATCAAGGACTTGGCATGTTGTATCTATAATAACTAGTCCCACCTAGAGTAGAATTATGATGATGCCTTTAGAAGGACGTTCTTCATCATCATACGCCTTGATGATAATACTCTTGGTAGCATCCACACATGCATCAGAGAAGCCCAGAGCTTTAACCAATTTGAAAGAACATATGTTTAATCCTACTCTGCCATCTACTAAGACTCATCTAACCTTATGTTTGTGGACAAAAAATTCGATATGAAGGGCATAATTATGAGATGGTTTGGGTGAGGAATAATCATTGTGCGAAAAGGTAATGTGATGTAGCGAATTCAGATACCTGACCATAGTTTCAAAGTGGTTGACATCCATGTCAGTTGGGATGGAAGAATCTCACAGGACTTTATCCAAGATGGACTTATGTGTAGGTGAGATGCAAAGTAATTCAATAATGGATATTTGAGCGGGTGTTCTATTCAATTGCTCAATGAGGTTGAATTCTGGTTTAGTGTTTGACTGTTTTACAGATGGACCAAGTATGGTGATTTTAGGCTGACGTGTAGAGGGACCTGAGATGGTGACCTTGCCTTTACGTGTTGTAATGTTGCAGTTTGAGGCCTTTTTAATGGTAATGGTATTGACACATTGTTCTTCATCAACAACGCAAAGATTTTTAATGATGGTGCCACTAGAATAATTGTAGTTAGGACATACATTATTGTAGGCAGGATGAACGTGATTGGCTTGGTTATCAGTATTCTTCATGCTAGATGTGGAGGGTTTACTAGAACCATGATCTTGAAGTGGGTTCTTGTGGATTATGTGATCCACACTAGACGTAAATGGTTGGCCTCCTAACTCAATGGTGTGGTTTTCAATAATGTCTTGTACCAAATTTTGAAATTGACAGCAAGAGGAGGTTTTGTGCCCTTTGACATGGTGGAAATTGCAAGATGCATTATCATCCCACCATGATGGCTTGAACTGACCAGGGTCATACAGTTTAGGTTCTTCTAATGTTATGAATCAGTTTTGGAGAATTTTCTTCAAGAAAAATTTGATAGGTTCACCCAAGGGAGTGTATTTACGTTTTTGAAATCGTCGTGCTTGACACAACTTCCTTGGATTAGATTGAGTAGGATTATTTTGAACAACATTAGCAGTTGGTGTCGGTGTGGTCACGGGTGCATTTTTATTTTGAAATCCTTTGATGGTGAGTACATGACCTTTTGCATTAATGGTTTTTGCATTGACTACACCGTAATTTATGATGTGTTTATTTTAACCTAGTATTTGTGTTTATCATTGGAGTTTCTTGGGTTATTGTTTGTGGTGGTGTTGATGGTTTTTCCACCATATCTTAATTTTCCTTTGGCGATCAAGGATTTCTCAAGTTGAACACCTTTTTCAACAAGGTCAACAAAGGTGGTACAACAATGGACTTGTAAACCATATGTGAGTAGTCCTAGGAGAGTTTGTACAAACATGGTGACCTTATCCTTTTCTGGTATTTCTACTAGACATCTACTTGCTAAGTTTCTCCGTCTTTGAAAGAATGGGATAATAGTCTCATCTGCCTCCTCTTGGGTAAGGCGGCATAAGGAGGAAATGTCAATATCCGTGTCAATGTTATAAGAATAGTTTTCAAAAAACTTATTTGCCAATTAATCCCATGTTTTGATTCCTTTAGACAATAGTGAGAATGATTCCAATGCATGACCTGCGCGGCTTCTAGAAAGGAGTCTCATGAGATAGGTTTACTCATATGCAATGTCCATGCAAATAGTGGTGAATTATCTTATGTGTTCAATGGGCTTCATTTTGCCCTTGTATTTAGGAAAATGAGGTACCACATATCCATGAGGAAAGGGTGGCATATACAAGGTTGTGTCGAACGGATATGGACACAAGTCATGTGACATGTAAGACTTTTTGTTGGATTGTTGCAAGGTCTCCACTTGTGTTTGAAGAGCAAAAATTTGGAGTGTGAGTGCTTCCACAATGGGGTTGTTGGTAGCATCACAAATTTTAGTGACAGGTATGGATTGGTTTCCCACTTGTTGTGATGAGATGTTTTGGTTTTGAATGTGTTGTTGGTGAGAAAAGTGAGTGTTCTGATTTTGCGGTTGTTGGAAATAAGTGTATTGATTGGGGTTATGTTGTTGTGTATGAACTTGAGTAGCATACACGGGGATTTGTGAGCCTTGTTGATTTTGAGTATGTTGATGTCCAAATGGAGTAAAGGATTGGGTTCCTTGATTGCTTTGACCAAATAAGAAATTATGGCCTTGATTAGTGTTGGTTTTTTGTCTCAAAGGAATGTTGGTATTAACATGTGAGTAATTAGGTTGGGTGCCTTAAATGATAACTCTTCATTTATTTCTCCCAAGAGGGTTCAATGAGTTAGTTTCCATAGTATTTGAGGAACCTAATAATAGGTTTGTTGATGTACCCATGGAACTATATGAAGGTCCAAAGAGGTTTGAGGTGGTTGCACCTACTATTGATCCAAATGTTTGTGAAGGGATAGTGGATGTTTGTTGGGGGATGGATTGTGATGTGGTGTTGGTTTGGGTAGATGATCCCCCAATGGATGTTGTGTTGGTTATGGTGGCTACATTGGTTGTGGTGGTTGCATTGGTTGTAGTGGTAGCATGACCAAGGGAGGTAGTATTAATGGTGTTAATGGTGTTTTGTGAAGAGGCTCCCATGCAAGGTTTGTGTGATTTTTGATTAGGAAATATTGCTCTAATAGTGTTGAGGTCAAATCCTTGTGGTAACCTATCCCCTTGGTCAAGGAGCATGGCTAAATATCTGGATGAGTCATTTAGGACCAATTCTTCCACAAAAGAGGCCACTTCTGGGTTTTGGGCAGCAGCTTGTATGTCTTCTTCATAGACTTCCCCATTTTGGTCTCTACGGACAAATTTTTCAAAGGGATTGTGTGGAATGGATATCTCACTAAACAAATTGATCATAGAATTTCTCATGTCATTAGAAAGAGTGTTCATGTTACTAGGGAATGAATTCATGTCATTGGTGAAATTGGGAAAATTGGTGTCTTGACCAAAAGAATCCATGAGTCCTTTCCTTTTTTGTAACCTAGTTTCAACCATAAAAAGTTTTGCTCAACTTTAGGATGATGGGGGATAATGACCTAAATAAGACACTATACTTTTGGGTTTTTTGGGAATAAGGAATGATATGAAATGAAAATGATATTAAAAAGAGACTAATGGTTTGTGGATGCAAATGTTATGACACTAAAATGAGGAGACCAATGGTATGCAAACTAAAAGGAACCTAAGATGCACTCACTATTGAAAAATCTAAGGAGGTGATACCTGATCAAACAAAGTGTTGGCAATGCTTCAGGTTTGGAAAATCGATGGACCATAATAGGACTAAAAAGAGGACAAAGTGAAGTTTCCACACTAGACTATTGAGTGAGAAATAATTCACAAAATATTTGGATAAGTGACAAAGGGGTGATTGGGTCCAATGATAACCTACTTTTGAAGACAAAGTTTGACAATAGATGGTAATGAGTGTACTCCTAAAATCTGCAAAATGAGTTTCTAAGGAGATGGTAGAGTTAACAATGCAACTAGTCAAATGCAAATGGAAACCTATGGTGATCCTAAGAATTCCATCTATAATGTCATAATTAGGGAAGTTGAGAAAATCAATGTTTGTTTTGACATAAACAAAAAAGGACTTGATGAAATCTGCAAAGATTTGTTTCAGTTGCCAAAGTTGTTTCAAATTTTTGCAAGTTTGATGTTTATTTGTCTCAAAACAATTGGCAAACACATGGTGTTGTAAAAATGAAAATCAACCACATAGAAGTAATTTTATAAAATGTTATGGCTGCAAGGGCAATATTCTTTTGGATCCCACTAACCACATATCCTTAGCAAATGAATTTTGAAGCTTGGCCCCATAGGCTCCCCCTTATAGAGCACTCACTTCTTAGGGCAACAAAGCTTCCAACCTCCATGAAACTCCCATGGTAGATTGATCATTTCTACTAAGAGTTGTGCAGGTGCGGGTGCCTTGGCAACGGTCGTTGCTACACCAAAGAATAGAAGGTTTTTGGAGTTCTATAACAAAGGATTTAATTCGAACATCCGTTTGAGTGGTCATACATGGGGCCAAGATTTAGCTCTGTTAAGGAGGCACTCCAGCCTGAAGAAGTTAAGCTCAACTAGGTTTTGGGGAGTACTACCTGGTCCGTATGACATATTTGCACTCATAATCCGAGACTTTCCCTTAGGATTCACATTTATATACCGATCAGAAGTAGCTCAGATAAAGAGCTTCGTTGCCAATTTGAATCACTTTGGGGTCAGTACTTTTTCCCACCAAAGCAGGCCCAATTTTCTAAAGTTAACAAAAGCAAGCCAAAATATTCATAGTTCAATCAATCCTTGTTTAAAAACAAAGAGAGAACACATGAATATCCTAACTCACACTCGCATGGTGTTCATTTTAAGCCCAAATCGAAATGTGTTAACAAACATAAAAAAAATGGAGTTCATTATAACTGTTTGTAGTATTTGTCAAAACATGGGGTTCATTTTAACCATTTGTAGTGTGAGCTAACTAAAAGTTCATTTTAACCCAATGCTATGAAGAGATGCAAATTTTTTTTAATCCAATGAGTTATCATGCAAGATTGTGTTCTTTTTAATCCAATGAATATGCATGCATGTTCATTTTAACTCATGAATGTGAAAAAAATATGCAAATTTGTAGTTTGTTTAATATTTTTGAAATAAAATAAACAAATATTAGACTCCTCACCACAAGCTACAAACAGAAAATCAGTAACCCAAAATCTTTAAACTATGATATACAAAAAAGTGTTGCCCTAACCCTAATTGACCAAGTGCAAGCCCGATTCCTAGAGTCAATAATAGTTTCTCTTACACCTAGGATCACACAAGTGCGCAAGGGGAGAGGATACTTCTATTATTGAATCAGAATGACACTAATATTAGAGGGTTAGCTAGTCAAAATAAATCTAATTTTTGGCACTAGTTTTTGCATAAAAAGTAAAAACACAGAAAATAAAACCTTACTAAAATTCAAAGTGATTTCCAGAAATGTAAAGAAATCTGAATAATTTTGTGTTTTGCACCCAGAATTAATTTTTTTATGAAAAATCATAAAAAAATTATTAAAAATTAAAAAAAGGTCCAAAAAATCTGATTTTTTTACTGAAGGTGCCTGCAATCATTCCAAACCTGCAAAAAACAATTTGTGAGATATAAGTCAATCTTTGTTAAACCCTAATTTTTAGAGATCTATTTGCATGAAAATTAGAAACATCAAAAATACCCCTATTTAAATTGATAGAGCTTTCCAAAAATGTAAATAAATCCGAAAAAGTCGCTAATGTATTCTCACAATTGATTTTTCATGAAAATAAGAAAAAAAATTATTAAAAATAAAAAACAGCTGCAACAAATTTGGTTTTTGGACAGGAAGCTCTTGATATTGTCTCCAACTTGCAAAAAATATTGTGTTCGAAAATATGTTTTCGTTTGAAAGATATGGTCGAATCTCTAAAACCTAGGGTTTTGTCTCCAAAATGGTGCAAAACCTGCAACAAAAAGCTAACAAAACCTGCACAACAAAAGGATCCAACTCCAAAATTCTTCAAAATTTGTCAAAATACGTTAGGTTCACCAATGTAACAATGAGTATTTTCCTAGGGTTAGCAATATCACATGCAAAACATGAAAACCCAAAGCAATAATGAAGTGCAAAAGAATATATGAAACAATCTCACTAGAATAACTTCATCCTCCATGAATGACCTCCATTATATCTTCTCAACTTGCTAAAATATGTTGTTGCCCTCAGATTTATGATGAGCAAGCCAATGGAAATGAAAAGCCCTAAGCAAACATTGAAGGATTTTGAACAACTAAATGCAATACTATGCCCTACTGCAACTAGTAAGTGTCTAAAATGTCTAGACTAATGTCAAATGAAAACTAAATATGCCTATGAAAAATGAAGAAGTATTCAAGAAGTATGAAATTTCAAGATATGAAAATGCAAGATCTACCAAATGAGATCAAAATTGTCATTTTATAGAAAATACAATTTCGTGTGGATGGCCAAGATTAAAAGTTAGCAAGTGCCCTAGAATCAATGGATGAGATTCAATATAACAACTCACAATTAGGGTTAGGGCAACATTAGGTCAAATTTGAAATGAATGGTTAAGATTGATTTTTTAGAAAATCAAATCAAGGGTTGACAATGCATGTGACAAAAGATTCTGGGCACACAAACCGGAGTTGTTGGAGAATCAAATAATAATTTAAAATTATTTGATTCAAGAGGTGATGTTGACTTTTTGAATTAAAAATTATTTCAATTCAAAAGTGGTGGGGTCATGTGATAGTAAATAATTTTAATTTACATTATTTACGCAAAGAGGGAAATTAGAAAGTGGGACTTATTTTAAATAAATATATTTTATTTAAAATGAGCATAGTAAAAGACGAGAAATTAAATAATAAAATTATTTAATTTAGGTTGTGGGACTAATTTTAAAAAATTAAGTTTTATTTAAAATGAGCATAGCAAAAAGCTATTTAATTTAGGTGGAAATTAAATAATAAAGATATTATATAATTATAGAAAATGTGACAAAGGGAACCTTTTAAATTAAATATAAATGATTTAATTCGAAATTCCGGATAGTGGACCAAATTAAATAAATAAAATTTATTTAATTTAGGAGAGGAGAGGCTAATGAATAATTAAATAATTAAACATAATTATTTAATTATAGTGGAAAGTGGACAAAATTAAATAAATAAGAAATTTATTTAGTTTTAGAGAGAAGAAGACTTAATTAGTGACATAATTAAATAAATAAATAAAATTATTTATTTAATAATCTCAAAGACATAATGGAAAAAAAATTTAAATAAATTAAGAAAATTTATTTAATTGTAAGAAGACATTAGATGATTAGTGACACATTAATTAAATAATTAAAATTTATTTATTTAATAATCATGAAGAATAAAAATTTATGTATTAATTAAATAATTATGAATTATTTAATTAATAGTCGAAAGTGAGTCAAGGATGTAATTAAAATGTCTTAATTATACTAAAAGGATTAAACTAGAGCTTGCAGCCCTAGGTCATTTTTATGTGTCTAGAGTAAGTTGACAATAGATGATGATTCTCTGAAGACAAATCGGACTAGATACAGATCAATAATTGGTGGATTGCTTTATTTGACTCAAACTAGATCTAATATCATGAATGTTGTATGTATTTTAGCAAGATTTCAAGCTCATCCTAAGGAATCTCATGTGAGTACTGTGAAGAGAATTTTTAGATACTTGAAGGGAACAATTGATTTTGGTATATGGTATCCTAAAGATGATTATCTTACTTTGAGTGGCTTTAATGATGTTTATTGGGTAGGATATGTGAATGATAGAAAGTGTAATAGTTGTGGAACATTTTTCTTGGTAAAGAAGTTGATTTCATGGTTAACTAAAAAGCAAAATGCCATTTCTTTATCAACTACAAAGGAAAAATACATTGTTTTTGCTAACAATTGTACTCAAGTAGCGTGGATGAAGAAGATGTTGAAAGATATCAGAGTTGTGTATGATGAACCTATTGCTATATTCTATGATAATTCAAGTGCAATTAACATTTCTAAGAATCTGGTGTTGCATTGAAAGACCATGCATATATCTATCAAGTTTCACTTTTTAAGATACAAGGTGAGTGAAAAGGAAGTCGGATTAGAGTATGTGCCTACTAAGGAATAGATTGTAGACATAATTACCAAGTTGTTTCCTAAGGATAATTTTGAGTATCTCAAAGGAAACTTAGGGGTGATTACCCCTCCTAATCAGAACTAAGATGCAAGTCTAAATTGTATTAGTCTATGCATTTCATAGTCATATCTTGATTTAGATTGATGTTGTGGTGGTTTCTACTCAGGGGGTGTAGTTAGATGTTTCAGATATGTGGTTCAGATCTTCTGTGTAACTTTTCCATTGATGTCTAAGGGGGAGAGAAACAGTTTGAAAAACTTGGAATTATCTAAGGAGAAGAAGTCATTAGATAAGAGTCAGAACCTAAGGGGGAGTAAGTGTTGGAGTTAGTTGTGTTGATGGTGTTTTTCATATCATGTGTTTCCATCAATTCCAAAGGGAGGTATTTTTGGATGTTGTGGTTGTTTTTCTGATATATGGTTTTCATTAATGTCTTTAAGATTTTATATGTCGAGGATATTGAGAAAATTGTAATAAAATATGTTGAAGGTTGTTTGAAAAGTAGTGAAGATCGATATGATGGAAAGTTTAGTATGTTGATGGTGAGAAATTGAAGATTAAAGGGTTTGTTGAAAATCCTATCTAGTTTATCCACAAATTTTTTTTTAAAAGTGCACATGAATATTTGAGCAAGTTATGAGTTTGTGTTTCAATAATTATTATGTTACTATAGTTTGTGTTCCTAGAAGAAGATAATGTGATTCTGGTAATATGAGTTATTGTTTATGCTCCTATGTTGTTTGTTGATGTTTCTAGATCATGATCTATTTGTGTTGCACTTCAGAATTGATCGTTGTGCTCACAATCAATGATTTTCTCTTGCATGTTCATGGCTGACAGGGTGATTCAAGTATGTTGTGGATCTTTGAGGAATAATATTTGAAGGTGTTTTGTGTTTGAGGATATTGTTTTAGGTCTCTATTATGTTGTGGCCGATCTTGGTGGATTTTCATTAATAATCCTTATTTTTTTGGGCCAATAATTTATATTTATCTTAATATTTTGTTGAAGTTAACATGAAACAATGTAATTCCTTGTTGTGGATATATATAAGTGATTGATTCTTCATTTGAATGTGTGCGAGTAAGTGTATATGTATGCATAATATTCTCAATATTTATAAAGGAAGGGAAAAGTGTGAAGAAGAGTGAAGAAGAGTGAAGAAGAGTGAAGAATTGTTCATGTGCTTAACTAGAACTGTAATCAGGCATTAGCAGATGGTACTTTCTCAATTAAAAATCTTCAGCTGAACTTAATCTGATTTTTTTGTAAGATAGTGAGTCTTCCTTTGTATTTGAGTAGTGAGCTCTAGGAAGTGCTCCTAAATGCATGGGCGTTCCCCATTTATTCTTCTTATAATTTTAACAAATTCTAAACTTGTGGATTAACCTCCACCATGGTTTTTCCCCTAACAAGGTCTGCACTTAAAAATCTTGGTGTTATGTGTGTTTTTGATGTGTTTTTTATTTATACTTTCATAGTTACTAATCAGATCTAAGAATAAGGGTTAATAAGTTTAATAAGTTTAATTTTTTTTTACAACTGATTCACCCCCCTCTCAATTGTCTACCCTTGTCTTTCCAACAAGAATATGCCTCACAGCCAAAAACATGAACATGTCTCAGAGAGGGATTCTTACCAGACTATACTTCCATGGGTGTTTTATAAACAAGAGATGAAGAGGGAGATCAATTCACTAAGTAACATGTTGTAGCCACAACCTCAACCCAAAAATTCTACTCCAGACTAGCATTTCTCAACATAATTCTTTCCCTATCCATCAACATCTTGTTCAACCTTTCAGCAACTCCATTTTCTATGAAGTGTAAGGTGTTGGTTTATGCCTTTTAATCCCATGGTCTTTGCAATACCTTTTGAAATCTGTAGAACAAAACTCACCAACATTGTCTATCCTTAAGCATTTAATTTTTCTTCCAGCCTAATTTTCAACCAAGTTCATAAAATCTTTAAACTGATTGAACACTTTTGATTTTCTTTTCAAAAAATATACAAATGGCCTTCTCGAACAATCATCAATGGAAGATACATAGTATTTTGAATTTGAAAATGAAGGAACATTTACTGGACCAAAAAAAACAAAGTTAATATAATCTAGAACAATAAAATATTTGTGAGGACTAGAGTAAAAAGAAACATGATGTTTTCCCTATATACAATGTTCACAAAGTTCAAATCCTAGGTTACAATCATCAAACCCCTCAACTGGGTTTTTATTTTTCAAGGCTTTTGAGACTTTCTCACCAATGTGACTGAGCCTTTGATGCCAGAGCATAGTCTTCTCTGGAGGAAGTTTAATTTCCAAAGAGTTTGATCCTATAGGAACTTTAGTCTCTATTACACGAACAACCTTTTGTGACTTTGTAGAGACAATGCTACATTGAACAACAAGTGCATCTAACTTGTACATAGTACCAATTCGAGCACCCATAGCTAGCACCATCAAGCCTCTTGTAATTTTTCAACCATTGCTTGAGAATGAGACTTTCACTCGAACATCATTCAACTTGCTTAAAAAAAAAAAATTCTGAGCCAAACCTGGTATATGCATTACGCCATCAATTCCCTTAATTCTTCCATCAAGAAACTGAATTCTGACTCTTCTAAGACCAAAAATTTCCAGAGATGAATCACTTGCTAAATAAACCTTCCACCATCATATGTTTTAAAATTTGTGAACTAGTATCTATGAGATGTCATGTGGAAAGATGCTCTAGAATCAATTAGCCAAACATCATCTGATGCCTAAGTTGCCAAGGCTACAATGAAGGAAACTGCATCACTTTGAGAAGAATCATTATTGAAAGAGTTATTCTTCTTCTTTTTCTCCTCTTTGCAATCCTTTTGAACATGACTAGGCTACCCACAGTTCCAATAATTCACCTTGGACTTCTTTTCAGGAGACTTTGATCTCCCTTCTAATTTCGATTTGGACTTCTTATCCTTGTTCTTGCCTTTTTCTTTTGATCTGCCATGAAAAACAAGAACCTCCTTTTCCATCTCAAAATATTTTCTTCTCATCTCTTCTGATAACAAAGAAGGAACCACATCTTCCATCTTGAAATTGGTTTTCGTGCTCCTAATTGCCATCACTAAATGACCCCAAGAGTCAGGAAAAGAGCATAACAAAAGCATACAATGATCTTTGTCATCAATTTTTATAGCAACAAATGTTAACTAAGAAAGGATCATATTGAATGCATTCAGATAATTAGCCACTGATGCTCCTTCCTCCATTTTCAAAGAGTACAACTTCTTCCTCAGGAATAGCTTATTCACTAGGGAATTGCCTTGATAAAGATCACTAAGTTTCTTCTACAAAGAGGCTGCAATCTTCTCTTCATGAATGTTTTGAAGCAAAAAATCTGCAAGACAAAGTCTAATCAACCCTTTTCCCTTTCTGTTAGCGAGATCCCAATCTTCTTGCTTCATGCTTGAAGGTTTCATTTTAGACACAACAAGCCAAAATCATGATCCACCAACAAATTTCCATTTTGATTTTCCACAAGTCAAAATTGCTGCCATTGAACTTTTCAATTTCTACTCTTCCTGATGTTCTTGCCATATCAATCTATAAATTCAATTACCAGATTTCTACAAGAATCCCACTTCAGAATTGACACAAAAAAAAACCCTACCCATAAGGATAACACAACTAGCCAAGCTCTAATACCACTTGTAAGGAAAGAAGAGGTGCATAAATTCCTTCCTAATGTTAATTCTAAGACAAATAGTGTAGACTACAATTTCAAAACTATTATAGTTCATTAAAATTGCACATTACTGGAAATTGAATTGACAATTAAAGAACATACACAATTGGACTCCAGATTTACATGGGAAAACCCTTACAGGAGAAAACCCACCACACCAAGAAAAACACTTTGTATTACAGTAAATGAAAATTACATACAAGGGTATGTGTAGGATCATCATGGAAAAAATAGGCCCTTAAGTGGGAATAAAAAGACCAAAAATCAGAGTTAGACAACTTGTAAAAATTTGAATAAGTTATCTATATTATTTCACAAAAATGTAAAAATAGAATCTATATAAAATTGAATGTAGTTTCTAATTACTAGACCTTTATTTTTAAAAAAAAAAAATTATTTGGTAAAAATTTGAAATTTAAATGCAGTAGTACTTAAATTTCAAGGTAAAAATAAGAAGTAGGTGTATGTCTGACCACCCTAACCAAAAATAAAATGATAATATTTTTTTATAATATTTTAGATATAAGTAGAGGACTCATGTCCCAATGTGATGCATACTTTTTTATTATTTTTTTCCACGTAAATAATTAATTATGATTTTTTTATTACAACTTTTAAAACATATAAAATATCATCTGTCTAACCATCCTAACTTGGTCAAAAATTCATGAAATTGATTTTTTATTTTTTAATCCTATAGTACGCAAAGCATAAAATGTGACACATGTTTCAGATTCAAAAAATGTGATACCATTTGAAAGTTATAGATTTTTTTCAATCAACCTATCAATCAGGAATTTATTCGTAATTCTAATAGAAAATAAATAATAATTATTTATTAAATTCAAAGTAAAGCATAATTTATATTGGTGGAAAGCTGAGAATATCCTCTAAATACCCTTTTCGTTTCATCAATTCTGGGTAAAAAAAAAATTATCAGCCACATGGGCCATCATACGGCTTACATATCGCCACTTTTTGGCCCATCATGATCCTGCACATACCCACAAATTTATAGTTCTCCTTCTCAAATTGCAATATTATAGTAGAAAAATTTCCATGATCAACCTTGTACAGATCGAATCCTGATTACAGTTTGATGACTCGCTGTTACAATGCTTATTCAATCATTCGAGCATCAAAACTTCTCTATGTACACTCTGTAATATATATCAAACAACATGGTCAATTCAATCTCTGTACAAATAGTTCGGTTTGTTTAACTCTCAAGGAAGTCCAACCATCTACCATTCTATACTTCTGGGGTTACATTATCCCACATTCATGTTAGGATAGAAATAATCACTAATTTAAATCCAAAATCCCAAAGAATTTACATGTCCATGAGTTATCCTTTTTTTATTTACCCACTCGAGCATGCACGACCTTAATACACTCATCGACATAGCTCCACTGATATGAAAAACCCATCAAAATAGGTCCCTTATTTTTCATAGAATTTCCATGCTCTTTTGACTTGCTAAGTTACACCAATACAAAGCCCATCAGGATAACTCCCTACATCGGTGAAGAAGTTAGAGATCATTCTGACAGTCTAAGTCCCACTGATAGAAAATTCATTAGGATAGCTTCCTTTATCGACCAAGAAAACAAATGTTACTTCGAACAACAAACATACTCTAATATGGAATCTCATTGGCAAGAGTCATACCGACTTCAACTTAGAACAGTTTCTTTGGCAAGATCATAGGCCTTAGTCCAAGATTCATAGGTCTAATCGAAGACCAATGTTACCTCGATGCCTCTGAGATCTACAAGAGTCTCCCCGATGACACTTCTCGACGAAACCCACAACATTGTGATGAGTTAGAAAACTCACATTGATAGTTCAAGGTCACACCAATGAATTTCACTCGGATTGACAAGACTCTCCCTCATGGAAGACTTTGGCTAGACTTCTAACATCATTATGAGACATGAAACTCACATCGGAAATTTAGGCTATACCAATGGATTCCATCGACAAGACCGACCAAAAGTCTCACTGAACTAACCACTTTGAGCCTTTAGAGATAAACTTCCTGTCAGATAGACATCTCAAGTTTCTTACCGATTTTTCTCTTTTAGGAGGTGCAAGTCATAAGATTGAGGCACATATTTCCAACTAAATTGATTTTATTTATGTCCTCTTCTATGAGCTTTTTTTGAAAATTATCCTAA